>NDFG01001835.1:0-44331 GCA_002167245.1 Sporophila hypoxantha
ATTTTCGACTCAGCTTCTTCAAGGTCATCTTTCCAACCAATTGATTCCATTCATTCTACGAGTGCACATCCTGCTTGTCCTGCTAGGCAAATTTGGCAGCAACCTCAGAGGCTGATTTCTTTCATACTTCGTGGTCTTTAGTACTCCTAGCCCACCTTTGAGACCCAAAGACTCTCCAAGGGCTTGAAAGTTAGAAGTTGGTTTCTTTTGTCTAAGACCAGGCACGTGCTGAGATAGCTCCCAATTAATACACCTTGCATGACAATCTGTATTCCAGAGTCCTTGGACTCTACAAGTTTGACACCCAAACACAACTCCATTTCTTCTCATTCTAGTAGATCCCATTCCTCACTGGTTTGTAGATACGTTCAAAAGCTATGAACATAGTCATTTGTTCCTCCAAAGGAGTCGGTGTCCCTTTGGGAGGGTCCAAAAATGAGGGAAATCAATGAGCGCCTTCTACCCTTCCTGAATTTTCTCATTTTCAATGGAAGATGACAAATGAAGCCATGTATCAGAACTGCCATTCCCCATCTTTCATTGTGTTCATCTTCAGATTCCACACAAGGAGCCTCAACCATCCCATTGACTTCTGTCTTTTGATATCCTCTCACTAATCATTAGCTCCTGATGCGAGGGTATCGCTCTACATCATGTACCAGTTTCAATAATAAGAAGATCCCAAGGCTAACCATATACAATACATCTGATTATCTGCCAACATCTTCAGTCAATCAACTAGCGGACGGTCATCAAGAAAAGCAGAATGATCTTAACTGTCGTGCATCCTAGACAAAAATTGCGGTCGTCGGGCGTGAGAAAGCGGAACTTAAGTAATACAAGATTCTTTTGCTTCCCACTCCATTCGTGTGCTTGCCTAAGCAGGACTTGGAACAGGCGAAGAAAAAAAGCCAAAGAAGCCTGAGGGTCTAAATCACCTCGTCCGATGATCCTAATGAGACAGCAGTGCCTAGCAGCTGTCCCTGTTTAAGAAACTTGACCTTCAGCCTATACACTTCCTTCTAGTCTCTTTATGACGCTCAGGCCCCCACCGACCATCATGACACCCATCTGATCGCTTTTGACATGTGCCAGAAAAGCCACCTCACCGCCCTCCCCGTCAAGCCACTTTGCGTTGAGGAAAAATTATCCTTTGCTCTGAGCTAAGTGAGGAGAAGGACGAGGGGTGGCAATCTACCACAAACCGGTTCTTTAACAGCCCATATGTCTATCTGTTCCCCTAGCACAAATGGAACTAAAAGTCGAATTCTAGGACCAGCCATTGCTCCAAGCATTAAGCCCCACACTTCCCCACCCTCTTCATCTGCGCACCTATATCAATAGGATGAGATGAAAGATTATCTCTGTTTGCAATGGACCTCTGTTGGCTGTAGAGCTCTCATAGCGAATCTCCTTCGTCCCCCAGCCGATGCGCTCAGGAGAGGCATATGCTGCCCAGACTTAGTCCACCTCATAGCTCGACGAGTGCAAAGCCTCTCATCTCGCCCAGCTCCCAGGCCGCATGCAGCTTATTAATCAATTGCGAAGAAGAACGCAAAGCACAAAAACACAGTCCAGGGGAACTCGGCGCCTCAGCCAGCTAACCAACTGAAAAGCAAAGGAACACTCTCTTCTGCTCCGTCAGGCCCGCGCAAGTCACACTCCCACAGCACCCGAATGTGGAGCACTCTTAGGTTTACTCAAGCAAGAGCTCCCGAATTCAGTGAGCTCGTATGCCCCTGAATTAACCCAGACTGCGTTAGGCAGTTGCTAGTTCCTCTTTCTTATCATTCTTCTCCCCTTTATACTGTGCTAGTCAAAGGGTCGCACTGACTTCTTAAAAAAGTCGGCCACACCAACGTATGAAGAGACATCATGAAGATCTCTACATGAAAGAGAGTCCCATAGTCTCAAATGCCTCGTTACCAAAGCAAGAGAAGGACTAGACCACTATCCTTGAGGTGCTGCTCTACTAGAGTAATACACCCCTGCATGTGCACTTATGCTAAGATCCTAAAAAGGCTTTTGGTAGCCACAAGGCCTGCTTCTTCACATGATGCCACTACTATCCACAGTCACAGCTGAGGAGGAAGAACAAGCTCACTCCAATATAGCCTTATGTGGCATGCCAGTATTTCCTTTCAATCCAATGGTTTCGTTGAAGTCCGTGGCATCACAGCATCATTCAGCATCTCTGGGCAGGAAGCGGGGAAGATCTTCTTCTTTCTCTCTACTGATAGGAAGCTGAAATGCAAAGCAGTTCATTCCAGTAAACAGCCATCAAGCTTCAATAGTCAAACTCACCGCGTATCCACGCCCTTGATTTAGGTCTCTACCTACTCCTGAAGAATCCTTTACTTATACGCCCATTATGAACAAGAACACGAGTAAAAACAGCACTGTTGTGGCTTACTTATCGATTGGTCATTTCTAGACTTTCCCTGAATGGCGAGGCAGACTAGGAGGATGAAGCTTATCCCTAACACATAGCTCACTGCTAGTTGCACGAGCCATCCAAACATCTCATTGCGACCATCAATTCCATCTTCAGCATATTTCGTAGCCCAACTCACCCAGGAGCATGTGGCCACCTCCCAAATCAGCTTTTACTCTCGCACCACAAGTGATAGTCCATATGCAACTTCTTTCTTGCATTTAGCTTAGAAGCAGCTGTTGTTTCGTCTTGGAAAACCATCTTCATCTAAGGAAGACTGGGCTTAGCACAAGATGAATAGTATCAAAAGCAAATGTTCGCTCGCATACACATTGTTATCCTACTTCTGACAGACAGATGTACAACTCAGAGGGCCACCTCATCTTCCCTACAACATGCGCTGAATGGCATCCTGTCCCTGTAGTTTTTTCTGTTTCTTTTCAGCTGCTTTCTTACCCAGATTCCATGAGCTACACTAGCTCAATACCGGACATAAATAGGGTCAATGACTCTCAAAACAAACATAACCACAAAAAGATAATATAGAGATAAGAAAGAATGACTTCGTAGTATAGAGAGCTCTTGGAAAAATAGTATAGTTTGTAGTATAATTTTTCAGTGAGGATACATGGCATTCTCAGTAAGAAATGTTCTTGCTCCAATGTGAGTACGAGTATCGGGATTTTGTATTCCCCCTCAAATTGTCTAATCTTTTGCATCTCTTTTGGACTGCTTCAGTCAATCAATTTCTGAGTTGATCATCTGCATATTCGCCTCACGACCGTATTGCTCACACTCTGACCATAGAGAACTCAAGACCCCATGATTGGAGTTCGGTCTCATGCCGCCTCGTAGAGAAAGCCTCGATAGATTAATCACTGAGAGACCTTGAGAATTGCATTTAATTTCTCGCCTGACCAGAAGTAAGATGCTTCACAGCGTGAGGCTACAAGTGATCTCTGTCTTCCAGAGCAGAGGATGCCAGCCAAAATACCTCATCCGAACCTTTATTGCCCTGCTACTCTACATATACGTCTCTTAACGAGCAAATGCCAGGAATTTCTCCCAACCCTCTGTGCGGATCAACTTGCTGAGCACCATTTTGGCAGGACACACCTCTCGCCACGCAGAGCAAAGCATGATCTTATCAAATCAGCACACTACCACAGTCCAGGAACAGTAGATTGTAAAGCCCTCTCCTACCAGAACTCAGACGGGTACCCCACCTCAAATTTGTGAGCAGCGCTAACTTGGCACTAAGGTAAGAAGCAGAGGACCCTGCTAGATGTTTGCCATACAAGTTTCACTTCAAATTACTGACTGCTTTCCCATAGAAAGCAGTCTCAAAATCGCCCTACTCACTGCTGCTACCTGACTTCATCTGCTGATCCTGACCAGAACCATGCACTGTCTTTATCCGTCGTGTCGAGTACCTGTCTTTTGGCCACGCAGCCCTCTATGCATATTATCAATGAGAGCGTTGCGTTCTTCTTGATTGGATCGTTCCGCGTTGCAGCCATATTCAATATCGGGTTTCCCCCCTCAGCAATGTACATACTATACAAAGACTGATCCCTTCTATGTGAGCGCACGACATGCAGTCTTCCCAAGGTGCACACGCTAGTTCCTAAACCTCTATTGGTCTTGAACTCAATGGTAACTTTCTTCTCCTCACCTCTTATACTAGCTAGTGACTGCCTTCCTTAGCCTATCAGTGCCGACAAATATTTGGATTCTAACCCAGAAGTGCTCCTCAACTAGGATAAGCATGATTCACTTTTCGGCCCTCTCTTCCCAGCTCTCTGGTCCCCATGCCTGCTACACAAGAGACGTCGCTTAGGAACAGAAGTTAGGCAATAATTATACTTTCTGTGATTCTCACGTGAAAAATACAGATCCAACCTAAAAACAATAATTCAACCAACGAAAAACCCCTTGTTGCAACTACTCTCATGAATATGAGATTGACAACTTTAGAGACAATTCACCCCTCCCCTCTTGCAGTTCACACACACCATCAACACCAATGTACAGGTACTGGACATCCCTATTTTAAGTTGGGCAAGTGGATTTGGTCGCCAGTTTTGTTTCAATTGTCATCCGAAACAAAAGTCACGAGGCCAAGAGGCCGGCTAAGTTTGTGTTGCCCTATCACTGCCACGTCTGCGTGCTCTATCTGGCTGTTTCAGTCCAGTAGTCACTTTCAAATGAGTCCAAGAGAATACACGGAAAAATGAAAGAAAATCATAGCACATCTACCTCCTATAGTCAGACATCCTTGCCTCACGCATCTAAAGACCAGCTAGAAAAGCGCAAGAGGCTGGATCCCGGCCTCTACTGTTCAGCAGCATGAAAACCATCCACAGTGGCAGGCAGTAGAAGGTAAGGCTGAGTGCACGTTCCAATCACCCAACCTGCATGCTGCTCTCTCCCCCGCTTTCTGGTTCACTCTCTGCGAAGCAACTTCTTGCAGGGTGCACAGTAGTGTCTTCTTCAGCATCATACCCATAGGAGCCAGGATTGGCGATCAAAAGCAAATTTGGCACTTCGTAGTGTCAAGCAAGGGACAGAGCTGCCTCTCTCTTTTTCTCCCTCTCTTTTCTATTCTTTTCCTGCTCCCTAATTCCTTTCTCAGCACAGTTGCTCTCTCGGTCATTGCTGGTGTAGATAGTGCACCTCTGTTTGAATAGTCTGCGAAGTCCCTTTCGGTCTTGTAATACTTGTTGCTTACTCCCAGATCAGTTTAAGCGATACCACCCACTCCCGCCTGGGTTATGTACCTCCAGCCAGCTCTTTTACTTTATAGATTGCAATTCCTTTTCACAAACGAGCCGACATATTAGCTTATCACTTAAGTCACCTCCGAATAACACACTGCTATGAGCTAAAGAGTCAGAACTCTTCAACGTATATAGCTAGTATGTCAGTATACTATTGTCCTTGTCTCCTCCCATTCAAAGCAATTCGGAAGCAAATGCAGCAGACAGGGATGCTGTCCTCATGAGAGAACAGCTAAGGGCCAAATGGAGCAAAGATCCACTCTCAGCTATTTGAAGCAAGCTGACTAATGACTCACACCAGGAAATATCAGTTAGATCCTACGAGAAGCCGGTCCTATATCTGCAGTGAAGGTCCAATCTTAAACTCCGAATAAGTTGTTGAGATGAAAGTAAAATTGTCGTGAGAAGATCCTAAATTCCTAAGAAATATAGAAGTGTTCAATTTCCCTAGACATGCAATTTTTAAGACATGAAGGTCTGATCTTTAGAACACACAGTTCGTGTGTTCTCATTCAACTAGAGATTGATTCTCAGCAGAGCGAGACTTCCTTGGAGATTCAAGCGGATGTTAACTAATAGCCATGACGACATTATCCTGAGACGTAACAAGACTTCTAGCTGCTAACAGATTACTTTGCAAAACTCTGAACTTGTCCATATTACCTATGTAAGGTAAACTTTCGCTTAAGTTAACTTAGAGCGTGAAAACTCAGTGAAAACTGATGTGCAAGTCCTTCACAAACAACAACAAACAACAAACTAGAATGTGACGAGCAAGACAACAAAAACCCAACCAAAAACCAAAACAACTTCTTCACGCTAACACTGCTGTGCGAGAATAGTCCGATAAACTGGTGATTTCTTTAGGGTAAGTAGGTCCTTTCGATGCCTCGTCGTCTGAACTCACAAAGAGATTATAGATTATCCACAATTGATCCTGATATGAATCCCCAATACCCTTCATGAAGAGGCATACGGAAGTTGCCAAGTGAGTCTGGAATATATAAAGCACTATTGCCTGCTTCTTCTGTTATAAGCATGTACCGTAATCTATTCTGCAAGATTAATGAATCACATCATGGGAGTTGCACAAAAGTTAGAAATGCTAAAAGAGAGCAAAACATATCAGTGAGAGAATACAGCAAAAAAAGGAGAGGCTAAACAGACAGAAAAACACCAAAAAGAAACCATTTATGCGCTGAACATGTTTTCCCATTCAAGCATGGTATGACGGCCTTGTATTCATTTTGTGCCTAAGGACTGATTTATAGCTTATGAAGTGTTTTCCACTCGAGAGTTGAGAGTCCTCACCACTAACCATACCATTTGGATGGATCTCTTTTGACTTTGCACAGCAGCAGCAGCTATGAATTTAGCACTCCCCAATTCCGTCCCCGAAAGTGAATGGGTGTGCAGATTCAAACCTAAGTGCCAGCCCACCAGAATGCTAATTCTCTTGCAAAATGCTTTGCTGTAGCTCATGATTCTGGACATGTCTCTCGAGCTCCACTTGGAGCTCCTTGATCTTTCATCTACAGGATTAAGATCCAATTTAGCCAAGCAAGGATATAGCCTTTCAAAACCACCTCTTTTATCTTCTCTATTCATACAAGTCCATTTCTACTGGCAGGGAAGCCTTTGGAGGATCCTAGTTGTTTTGTTTCTCAGCTATGTTGTTGCATCAAATAGCTCTTCTTGGAATTTTTTCCTGCTAAAGGATAGGCTCTGTGCTGAAATGATTGTGATGCTAACTCACGATCATCTATTCTTCAGTCGTACAGAGTATGCAGCAAAGTTTTCTTCGGAGGACATTCATCTGATGAGAAATGCTGAAGCTCCGACTTGACTTGCAAAGGTCCCTGATGGACAGGTTGCAACATTGTTAAGTCTAGGAAGAGCATGAAAAGTGTGCTCTTGCTGTGTCTGTAAATGTCATGTCAGCTACTTTTGGGATTAAAAGCATGAGTATAAGCAAAGATATCTGCATGGATGAAAGAAACCAAGAAGACGTTTTTTTTTGATTTCTGCACTAAGGAACAAGAAGAAGTATGAAGCGCTCATTTCAGTGGCTAAGACGGTGTCATCTTGGGCCAGTTCTCCTCAAGATCTTTTGACCAACCTGGACACAGCACTTGAAGGAATAGGAAGCAAGTTTGCAAAGACACTCAATTGGGAGGAGCTGTCAACTAACTCCTTTGAGGACACAGAGACCTTGCAGACAGGTCTTGCCAACTAGGAGAGATGGGCAATTTTCGCTGCCCGCACATCTATGCAGAAATCACAGACTTCTGGGTGGGACTGCTGGGACGGCCTCTCAAGCTGTTGCATTTTCCAGCATCAGTCTGATTACATGCTGATGGACTAATGGGAAGCTGCCAGCAGCTCACGTGCCCAGCAGCAGACAAAGAACTTCATGTTACAACTTCCTGTCAAGTTGTTTCACCAATCCCCACAAGCAAAAGCATCTTGACAGTAGTTCTATCCAATCACTAGAAGCACATGGACCTGTGCTTCAAACAATGCTTGCTTCTTTCGAAGAAAGACCTGCTTGTGAGCCTTAAGATACAATGCACCGAGCTCCAGGATTAAGCTTAGAACTTCCTAACGTCTGGCTAGATCTACTTTGCTGTAGCTTAGGCAGTTCTTCTAGGCAAGCCACTAATACACAGACCATTGTACTATTTGTCCTTACTTTTCTACTTCTCATCTGGTTTTTCTGCTGCCAAACCTTAGGACTACTGTCAGCTCCAAGGACAGTTCTGCTGTCTCTGAGGCCTGCCTTTTCCAGCTTTCCCAAAGCCCTCTGGTTTTGAGGTATCCCACAGGCAATCACCAAGCAGATGGAGTTGAACAAGGCAAGCACTGATTCAGCACCTGCCACAGGCAGTCCTGGTGTGCCTATAGACTAGGGAGCAAGAGGCTGGAGAGAAGCACTGCAGGAAGGAGCCAGGTCCTGGCCAATGGCAAGCTGAATGTGCATCAGCAGTTCCCTGGCAGCCAGGAGGGCCGAGCCTGTCCTGGGCTGCATCAGGCACAGCATGGCCACGGGCAAGGGAGGGCATTGTCTTTGCTCTGCTCTGCTCTGCTCTGCTCTAGGGCAGCCTCAGCTTGGTATTAGAAAGTCCTCAAATGAGGTCTACAGGTCAGGACTCCAAGAAATGGCATGCAGCTGAGTCAGGGCAAGTTGAGGTCGGCTATCAGGAAAAAGTTTTGAAGCAGAGGATGGCTGGGCACTGGAAGAGTCTCTCCAGGGAGTCGTGGCAGCATCCCGCCTGTCTGAGTTGTGGACATTGCTCTCAGGTAGATGGTGGGATTCTCCAGGATGGTCCCATGCAGCGCCAGGAGTTGGACTTGATGATCCTGATGGGCCCCTTCCAATTCAACTGATTCGACCTCTCGATGCTTCTGTCCTGGCCCCTCAAGGAATATTGCTTGTTCTCATCAGATTTCATCTGCTCTTGTTGCCAGGCTTTCTCACTCCTGGCTAATGCTATTGATCACAAAAGACAAAGTGCTTTCTCCATTTTCTCAAACATTGGAACGTGCACCCAGAATCCTAAAGAAGTCTTTTCTTGAAACAACACTGTCTCCTGCCCAGTAGGCTTTCCAGAGCTGAAGGAGAAAGAAGGCAAAATGAGGGACGTATTACGAGGAAGCCTTGCCAATTTTCTGCTTCTTTGCAGTAGATTTGTACTTCCACTATTCTTTGCTATCAAATCATGGTTTTGTAGAGCATCCCATTTTCTAGCAAGACACATTTCTTCAACTGGGCCCATCAGTCTCTGTGCAAATCTCTTGTCGAAAGCACAAAACAGATGAAGAGCAGTGACAAGTGAGGAGAAAAAAGAGTATGAGACGCAGCTCCTTGTTGCTCAAGTGAGACAAGAAGGAGGAGGAGGAGGTGCTCCAGTTGACAGAGTAGAGAATCCCTCCACAGTCCCTGGAGGACATCATCGTCAAGCAGCTTGTCTCCCAGCAGTCCCTGGAAGAACGCAGAGCTACACTGCAGCTCGTGGAGGGCTCCATGCCACAGCAGGTGAACATGCCTTGAAGGAAGCTGCAGCTTGTGGAGGGAGGGCCAGACAACCATCCTTGACCTCCTCTTTAAGTGGAAGACTAGGTGCAATGCTTTAAACTAAACCGCTGCTAACTCGAATCTATTTGCTTTCTGTTATGAACAGAATTTTGTTTAATTCTTTTTCTGTATAGGAAAAAAAAAGTTTACAAAAACCAGTCAGACTAGTTTTGGCTGCTGCAGAGCTGCCACCCTGTTTGTTATATTAATTACAAGTCCATAGTGTAGAGAGCTTTGTTCAAGGGTGGCTGGAAGATAAAGGACATAGTCAGACTAAGTTGCAGGCATGAGAAAGTTGAGCGAAGGCAACCTCAAGGACAGGGAGTCCTTGAGAAGGAGAGATGCAGGGAAGCTTTAGCAATGCTCTAACCACGAGAATGTTGAAAGGGGCTGGAAGGGACTTTCCACAATGTAAGCAATCGTGAGCTTTGCTTTTGCAATATGTATGAGCTGATTAATTAGTGTATTTAACCGAGCAATTGGTGATCAATAAACGAGCTTGCTGATGACCATCTGGTGTCCGCATCCTCCCTTCTTTGACAAATGGTGACCCCGAACGTCGCCCCCGTCTCCGAGAAAACGGGGGAGGATGCGCCACGGTCGGTGAAGTAGAGTTGGGTCCTGATCGCAGCCGGGACGGTGCCTGGGCAGAGACGGAGGCGCCCCCAAAGATCACAGCGGTGGTTTTGGGCCATACGTGCRGCCGAAGCCTGAAGAGCTGCAACAGCGCTGACGACTAAAAATGGATAGGCAAGTGGCATATGATTTATTTACTGCACAATTACAGAGGAGAGGAGTCAAGGGGGTAGATTTACAAAAAGAYCTTCCAGGGTTGTTAGCATGGGGGTATGCTAAGGGAGTGTTTTCTAACCCTCACACAGTACACGAGCTGAGTGAATGGCGTATACTACGGGATTAACTGTGGGAGGCTGTGTTAGAAGAGGATAAGACCGCCAAGAAGTTAGGTAAAATCTGGCGGGCTCTGCATAACACATTGTTACAGCAGTTAGCTGAGAAAAAGGCGGCTGAGGAGGCTGTAGAGGCACATAAAAGGAATTTGAACTATGGGCAGGAAGGGGAGCCTTTGGCARCCGGAGTTACGAAAGTTTTGATGCCTGTTCCTGAGAGAGTAGATTGGGGACCGGTCGCAAATGATTTGGCAGGACCATCTGCCCCCCCGTTGGAGGAAAGCTTGAGGGAAGGGCCAGAGGATACAGTCGGAATACGGGGCTCGGGTGAACCTCCTCAACTGTCACCCTGCGCAAGTGCCCAACAGCGTACCCTCCAATAGCCAGATCCTGTCCCTGGGGCACTAAGTGACTTATGGGAGGAGATGGTTAAACAAAGGAAGGAGGCCTGGGCTAATCTGGCCCGAGAAGGGCTTGCAAATGGGGATGAAGTGTTGCTGGATGCGGCTGGTACCCTGGCTTGCCCCGTGACTTATACCCCAGTCTACGATCAGAATGGGCAGGTAGTGAATCAGCAGGCAGAATATACACCGCTAGATTGGAAACTGCTATCTCAGCTGCGGCAAGCAGTTCAGTCAGTTTGGATTTAAATGTGAGCCAGCCAAGCAAATACTAGATTATATGTTTAATACTATGTTTGTTGTTGCCGAATGATTTGCGAGGGATATCAAAGTTGATATTTACACAGCATTAGCAACTGCTGTTTAATGCACATGGCAAGCGTTAGTTATGGAGGCTGTGGCAGTGCAACGTGCACAAGGAGATCCATTGCATGGGATTACTGTGATGAGATGATGGGGTTAGGTGCATACCTTAGATCTGAGGCACAGATGATTTCAGGAGCCGATAAGATACGAGAGGCTATGCGGTTGGTAAGGGCTGCTATAGACAAGGTAAAAGATACCACTGGAGTGCCTATGTATATGGGAATTAAGCAAGGGCGAGAAATCTTTTGGTAGTTTTGTTGACAAGCAGCTGCTGCTATAGACAAAGCAGGGGTCCCGGAATACATGAAAGGAGCTTTGTTAAAACAGTGTGCTCTGCAGAATAGTAATGAGGCAACTAAGAGGAAATACTAGCTACTTTAGGGGCTGATTGGACTATAGAAGAGGCATTAGAGAGAATGGCACTCCAGCCGACAGGATCACAAGCCTTTTTGGTTAATGCTATAAAGGAATTAGGATTAGGATTACAAAAGCAGGCAGAGTCAGCTCAGACCCAAGTGTTAGCAGCTCTTGCTCCGCTTCGGGCCTCCACGGCTGTGCATGCGACCGCTGCTGGTGACAGGAGAGCACCCTCCATGAAATGTTATCGATGTGGCGGAGGTGGACATATGCGAAGGAATTGTCGAGCAGGAGGAGTGTGGTGCCAAAACTGCCAATCCAACACGCATAATACTTCTGCTTGTCGCCGCCGGTCGGGAAACCTGTCGCGGAACGTGAACGGCCGCGCCCCGATACAAATTGCCGCCGTGACATCAGCGCCACCTACTGTCTTCAACCGGCAACAGCAGGCAGCCTGGGGCTCGACTTGGCAGCAGCAGTAGACACTACCCTGATGACGTCTCGCCCTGTCAAAATTCCAACTGGAGTTTGTGGTCCTGTGCAAATAAAAGGACAAAGCTACGGAGCCTTATTGCTGGGTCGTTCTTCGGTCTCCATAATGGGATTATTTGTTTTACTGGGAGTTATTGATGCGGATTATACAGGGGAAATTCAAGTTATGGCATACACCCCTTTTCCTCCACTGAGGGTGGAGAAAGGACAGCGGATTGCTCAACTCATTCCATTGCCTCAGATAACTGCAGGAGTATCACCTCAACAACATCAACCCCGGGGCAATCGAGGATTCGGGTCCTCGGGATTGGCACTGCTCACTGTGGATCTTCATAGCCAACCAAAGAAGCAAGTAAAAATCARGTATGGAAGCCAAACAATTGAGCTTTGGGGCCTCCTTGACACCGGAGCCGATACTAGCATTGTTTCTCCGGACAGCTGGCCAAAAGGATGGCCTAGTATTCCATCGACAGATACAGTAACTGGAMTTGGYGGTTTTACATTGGCTRATAAAACACCACCAGTGAAGATCACAATAGAGGACCAACACCTTGTCACTGTTTTGRCTGTGGTACCATTGCCACCAACGGTGCACTGTTTAATAGGAAGGGARATACTGGCTCAATTAGGAGTGGTTTTATCCAATGAGCACCCTTTGGGATGATTGCCATTGCTTGGACTTTCCCCATCCCACTTACTTGGATTACAGATACACCAGTAGTGGTTAAGCAATGGCCATTAAAAGGGGAAAGTCTCCTCCATGCCCATCAATTAGTGGATGAACAGTTTCTACAAGGACACTTAAAGCTGTCAACTAACCCATGGAATACCCCTATTTTTGTTATTAAAATGAAATCTGGAAAGTATCGATTATTGCAAGATCTTAGAGCAGTAAATGAACAAATGGAAGCAATGGGAGCACTACAACCAGGCCTTCCAAATCCAGCAATGCTCCCGCAAGATTGGCCTTTACTAATTGTAGATTTAGAGGACTGTTTCTTTACCATTGCATTACACCCCCAAGATACTAAAAGGTTTGCTTTTACTTTACCTGCTATTAATCGAGGAGAACCAGATAAGCAATTTGAATGGACGCATTTGCCACAGGGCATGCGGAATTCCCCGAGTATATGCCAATTGTACGTGGATGCTGCCTTACAGCCTTTGAGAGCAGCATGGCCTGGGACTATAATTTATCATTATATGGATGACATTTTGTTTGCGCAGCCACAACCCTTTACACCGCAGCAAATTGCTTTTATCCAGACCACACTGGCCAAGGCATCCCTTGTAGTAGCTCAGGAAAAAATACAAATGACTGCCCCATGGAAATATTTAGGCTGGACAATCACTCAGCAGTCTATCCAGCCTCAAAAATTACAGCTTCACCTTCACATAAAGACATTACATGAGGCACAGAAGCTCCTTGGGGATTTACAATGGCTAAAGCCTATTGTTGGGATTCCTAACACGCTTTTGGAAGTACTCCGTCCTCTCCTTAAGGGCACAGATCCTGCTGCACCAGTTGTAGTAGATGCACGTCAAGTGGATGCTTTACAGCAAATTGCACGGTGTGTCACCCAGGGATTTGTTTCCCGTCGTCTTTTGGATGTACCTATTGTATTGACCTTTGGAATACACCCAACCATCTGCTTGGAGCACTGACGCAAGTGGAAAAGAAAACGGGGGAGCATGGGTATTAGAGTGGTTGTCTCCGCCCCTACAGACTAAAAGAACGATCAGTACAAAAATTGAGCAAATAGCGCATTATTAGAAAAGGGAGATTGCGAATTTGTGAAGTTACAGGAATGGAGCCATCAGCAATTTATTTGCCAATGAATAAGGAAGACTTGGACTGGTACCTCTTAAACTCCACTGAATTGCAGACAGCATTGTTGGGCACGGAGCGTGCGTTTATACGGGGCCACTTGTTCCACGACAGATGCAATGGCTGGGAGAATGGGACTGGGTGACAAGACCTTTAAGAGAAAAGCAACCAATACCAGGAGCTATAACAGTCTTCACTGACGCCGGAAAAAGTCTCGGAAAGCACAATCACTTGGAAGGAGAAATCCAGTGGAAGCATAAGATTCTAGAGCTGACTCAACAGATAGCCTACAGACATTGGAGTTACTTGCAGTTGTGTGGGCACTCAGTAATTTCCAGGAACCTTTGAATGTAGTTACAGACTCATTTTATGTTGCTGGTGTAGCACAGCGTGTCGAGGATGCCTCGGTGAAAGAGGTCCAAAATAAAAGACTGTATGACCTTCTGCTGCAGCTAAAGAGAGCATTAGGGGCCAGGACAACATCTTATTGTATTATTCACATTAGAAGTCATAAATGGGATGTCGGGCTTGGGGAAGGCAATGCTAGGGCAGATAAATTGGTAATGCTGGTAGCAGGACCTAGTTTCAGTGGAGATAAGTTGCTTGCAGCCCGCGAGTCGCACGCCAAGTATCATCAGAACGCCAAAGGACTAGTGAGGGACTATAAGCTGAGTGTGCAAGATGCAAAGTCAATTGTACGGGCTTGCCCCACATGTAGTCACCACAATAGTGGATTGGGTTTGGGATGTGGTGTGAACCCACGAGGTTTAAAGGTGAATGAGATTTGGCAAATGGATGTAACACATGTACAGGAATTTGGGAGACTCAAGTATGTTCATGTTACTGTTGATACTTACAGCAAGTATATCTGGGCAACTGCACAAGCAGGAGAAAAGGCACTTCATGTAATAAGGCATATGACAAGTTGCTTTGCAGTGATGGGAGTTCCGAAAGAGATAAAGACAGACAATGGGCCCGCTTATGTAAGCAAGAGGATTGCACAATTCCTTGAGGATTGGGGTATCAAACATATAACGGGCATACCACACTCCCCCACAGGGCAAGCCATTGTTGAAAGAGCAAACAGGACACTTAAGCAGTATTTAGCGAAACACGAAAGTGTAGCAGACCCACAAGAAAGACTAGCTAAAGCGCTTTATGTGATCAACCATCTATGCATATTTGGGGAGGAAGGCAATCCACCAGCTGCACGCCATAACAACAACGCGACACATGATGTTACCAAGACCAAAAGGGCATGGGTTCAGTATAGGGACCCGAAAACTGGTATATGGCAGGGACCAGTTGAGGTGATCTATTGGGGCAGAGGTTATGTATGTGTTTCTACCCCTACAGGTACCTTGTGGGTTCCAGCTAAGTGGGCGAAGCCTGTGCTAGATGCAACATCAGTGGGAAGACCTGTCACCTCAGGACCAGATGAGAATCCATCACAAGATAACGATAACACTGCAACCTAAGTTGCAATATCTGGCACAATATAACAGCACAGCAGAAGAAGCATTGCGTCACCCACCAGACTCTTGGGTGTTTTGGGTTGGAACGTATAGTTATCAAGGAATTGAACCATTTGAGCCGTTGCGGCAGGGTCCTTGCTGCAGTTGTGGGGATCCGTTTTGTGAGGCCTGGGTAGCCTTTCGGTGTGGTGGTTGTGATAAAGTTTATTGGACAGAACAGCGCCTCATTTGGAGATTACGATGTGGAAGGTGTCAGGGTGAGGATCTAAGGCAAGACAATTGGGTCCAAGCCATTGAGCAGTATACAGGCCTGCTCTTTCACCAGGCTAGAACATTGTACGAAGAACCTGAGCAGTGTATATTAGCCTGGATACATTGGAGGGTCAATCTCTGGATTAACAGATGCCGTGTGCTTGCTAATTCACATATTCTTGCTGCCAGATGTAGGCATAAGGTACCACACCTTTACACCTCGGTAATTGGACCATTGCGAGCAGATACTGACCATGACTCCGTCCTAGATGACTGCATACGGAGGCTTSAGAACCTCCATATAAGGGAACAAGGGGAAAGACATAAACAAAGGAATAAGCAGAGGAAATGAAGGATAGAAGGATACTTAAAGTGCTATTGTTCCTTGAGCTTTTTGCTATTGCTTTTTGTGTTACTCGCTTTAATAAGCCACAGCAGAACGTATGGGTAACCCTTGCAAATGTTACAAATCAAAACTCAATATGCTTGAGCTTGGGGGGAGTGCAAAATCCATTTAGAATATGTCTGGTTGGTGTGCCAGTATGGCAACCTAATGAATTTTTAGGTTTCATAAGAAATGAGACCATAATTGGCAAAATCACTAAGGATGTTAAATGCAGTGATGCAGGGGAACAGACCCAGGCTCAGCAAGACGGGTGCTGGCAATGTCAGTTGATTTTGTCCTTGAACACAACCCTATCCTCGCCCCCGGAAGAATTAGACTTGTTTGGTAGTACAAACACCTCGTTGGGTAATAACACAGGAGGATGGGTCAGTTTTGAGCCTCTATGGGCAACAAATTTGAATGTAGACAGAATGCATTGGGCGACTCTTGACTCTAGATTGGAGTCAAGCATGATTCCTCAGTTATTGTATTCACGTTGTAATGGATCCAATATAAGTGAGCCTCTAGCCTTGCCAAAAGGTATATTCCTGATTTGTGGGGACAGAGCATGGAACGGAATACCCGTCACTCCACAAGGGGGACCTTGCTATTTGGGGAACCATGTTCCATCCCAATGTCACTCTGCTCATGCAGTGGGAACATCAAAGCAGGGAAAAACGGAGCACTCATGAGTTAAGATGTGAGGACATAGGWTCTCCCCGATTTTGGAGTGAATTCAAGACGATTGCTATGGCAGTGATACTCCCCGGATCRGTCGGGGCCAGGGCCATGTACCTAGCCAAGGAACTCGCCTGCTGGGCTAAGGCAGAGATTAATCAGACCTCAGAGGTATTGGATATGTTAACTCAGGATGTTGAAAGTGTAAATCATGCTGTCCTACAAAACAGAGCCGCCATTGATTTTTTGCTTTTAGCTCAGGGCCATGGTTGTGAGGAATTTGAAGGGATGTGTTGTATGAATTTATCTGATCACTCTGACTCAATCCATAAAAAGATACGAGACATTCAGAACAGGCTTCACGACCTTAAAGAAGAAGATGGCTGGGGCTTGGAAGAGTGGCTAAAGAGCCTGGGTTTAAGTGGGCGGCTTCGCACAATTGTTATGTACGCAATAGTCATTTTTGGAATACTTCTTTGTTTAGTGATTTTAGTACCTTGCTTGATTTCTTGCTTACAGAATATGCTTGAGAAAATGATGTCACGAATGTGGCACTCAGCCCTTCTTGTTCAAAGAGAAAACGGGGGAAGTGTAGAGAGCTTTGRTCAAGGGTGGCTGGAAGATAAAGGACATAGTCAGACTAAGTTGCAGGCATGAGAAAGTTGAGCGAAGGCAACCTCAAGGACAGGGAGTCCTCGAGAAGGAGAGATGCAGGGATGCTTTAGCTATGCTCTAACCACAAGAATGTTGAAAGGGGCTGGAAGGGACTTTCCACAATGTAAGCAATCGTGAGCTTTGCTTTTGCAATATGTATGAGCTGATTAATTAGTGTATTTAACCGAGCAATTGGTGATCAATAAACGAGCTTGCTGATGACCATCTGGTGTCCGCATCCTCCCTTCTTCGACACCATAGAGTTAATGGTTCTTTTTTGTATTGCTTACAACCTAGCCAGGGCTGGGAGCCCTCCTTTTGTGTTGGTAAAACCCTGCCTAAGGCAAAACTGCACTTCTCCCCAGTCGTGGGGGGGGGGGGGGGGGTGGCATTACAATATGCAGATTTAGAGAACCAGTGCACCCTGGGCCGTATTGAACTTATAAAACCCCAAAAACAACGAGCCAAATATAAAATTAAGAAATTAGAGTGATTCCTGGACGTGAGGAGCGGAGTGCTGGACCTGCAGAGAAGTTAGGAGATCTTGGTGCCCCTCGCCCTGACTGCAGAAGTCGTCTGGAATGGTGACCRGTAGCCGGGGAGCAGAGAGACTCAGGAAACACCGGGGTCCACGCCCAGACGCTCCTATGAGGATCGGACCCCCAGATCTGCCCCTCGTGGACAAAGCTGCACATCTTCCTCCACTGCGCCACGCCAGGAAAGAAGACGAGACTGCAGACCCGTTGAGCTTCCTAATCCTGAGCTGATCACTTTTAATAAAGGCATTAAAAGGACAAAAGTCTCCTGCCCTGTTTTTATTTCACTTTCCACTTTTCTTCTTAAGTAAGTAAGAAGACAATCCAAGAATTAGAAGCCTAAATTCTTTGGTGTCAGTCTCCCATGCTCTCTGCCATTCCTTAAAATTTACTTTGATGTGAAGTAAAATGCATGATCAAGTTCTTAAGGCTTGATGTTCAGGCTTTTCAGAAAAVAGGGTGTGCAAATAACTCTTGTCACTGTCATTTTTTTAGTAAAATGAAAAAAATGAAATGACTGTTTTCGAAGGACTTCTAGAAATCAATTGGTAGAGGTGGTGAGACTGAAGAGTAGAATGAATCTGAAAAGAGAATCTCATGGAGCTAACTCAGCTGTGTACAAGTTTTTTATCAGGAATTCTAGACTTTTAAACAGACTTGGCACACAAGAGTTATCTCTGAGAATATTTGAGTATGTATAGTACATTCGTCTAAATAATTCTGTTTTACAATTATGAATTAGGCTTTAAATTTTAGGTGAAAAGAAATAACTGGGATTCAGATCATTTCCATTTCTAAAGCATTTCAGTTGTTGACAGGTTTTTGCTGTCTCCTGAGGGCAGGAAAATAGTCTTTGTTCCAATACTGAAGAAAACTAGACAGAAAAAATTGTTTTCCTCATTCTTTTCTGTCTATTCTAACAGACACAGCAGCAAGACCACTGCTAGGAGTCTAAATGGTCTTACCACTCCTGGATGAGAAACTGTAGTAGTTACTATTTGATTTGCACACCTTTCTGATGCCGGTTGTTAGCTGTTGTGCAGAAAGATTTGTCAACTCTTTTCACAGGAGGACGCTCCTCAATTGCTTCACTTGTCTCTGAAGCAGAGAACTAAGCTGGCACTCCTTTTCTTAGATCTTGCATTGGTAGCGCCAAACCCATTTCCTTCAAATGCATTTTACTCTCAWCCAGAGCACTTGATTCCTTCATGATGTCATCTCTTGCTTTTAATGTTCGGGGGATTTTTTTAGAACATTTTCCAGTAAGTAGGTAGAACATCTGTCTTAAGCAGTATCCATCACTTGGCTTTTGTTAATGCATCGTAACATCTGCAAAGAATATCATTTACAATCAATAGATGGGCTGGGGGAATTGGCCACAGCTTTAGGAATCTTTCTATAAATTATTTTGCTTTTACATTTACTTCTGATCATTTCAAGTGTGACTTGATTGAAACAATCCACTATTTCTTACCTGTACCGCAATGAAGAACGATCAACAGTGGCTGAGCATCCTCCAACAATTGCAAGAAGAAGAATGGTCTGAGCCCCCAATGCAGCACATGGAGTCTGTCATCAAGGCAGAGTCCTGCAGGCGTTTTCTCAGCCTGGAGAAGAGCAGCCTCTGGGCAAATTGTTCGAGCAGCTCTCCAGTCGCTGAAGACAGCCTAGCAGAAGGAGGTAGATGAGCCACAGAACGGCACGGAGTGATAGGAAAACTGTGGATAGCTTTCAAACCTCAAGAGTATATGTTATGTTTCCTTTGGATTTTGGGAAGAAATTCCTTGCCAGGAGGCTTGTCAGACACTGGAACATGTGGTGGGTGACCCATTCCTGCAAGTGTTCAAGGCCAGCTTGAAGGGCTCTTTGAGCTTAAGGCGGTCTAGTGGAAGGTGTCCCTGCCAATGACGGGGGGGTGAAATTAGGTGAATTTAGGTGCCTTCCAAACCCAACCATTCTATTCTTCTATGTAAGATTCATTCTGTGCAGTAGCAGTAAGAAGTTGAAGATAGAAAGAACAGACTATTATTCTGACAAACTGCTATCAAGGAGTTGAACTGTTTGGTGTCTCACAAATATGTTCCATTGAGCAACACTATATCTAGTATGAGACTTCGCTCTTTATAATGCTCCAATATGTTTATCATTTTTAACATTTCTTTCTTTCTTTCTTTGCTTTATTTTCTTTCTTCTCTTTATTTTCTTTCTTGTCACTTTCGTCTTTCGATCTTATTCTTTCCCTTCCGTCTTTTCATATTGTAATCCTACTCTCTATTTTTCTTCTTTCTTTCTTTTCTTACTCTCTTCTCTCATTCTGTGACTATTATCTTATACTATTTCTTTTAATTTGAACTAAATATCACTTTTTCTTCTATTTCATTTCTTTTCTTTCTCTTTTCTCTCTTTCCTTCTCTCTCTCTCTTTCTTTCCCTCCTTCCCGTTCCTTCCTTCACTTCCTTCCTTCCACTACGTCCTTCCTTCTGCCACATCTTCTGCCACTTCCTTCCCTCCCTCCCTCCACTTTGATGTTAATTTGAAAACTGTCAAGTAGTTACAGGAAATTACTCTTCTTTAAATACCACTTTGAAGCTTAGATATGAAGGAAGAACAAAATTGTGTCAAAACAGTGCAATTAAAAGTTATTTACTGTGAGAATTAGCTTGTGAAAATTCAAAAATACAAAACTGAAATGATGGAATGGACGGTTGGAAGGGACATTCTTTGTATGTCTGTAATACAAATGAGGATCTCCATTTTTACACCTTCTAAAAACACATCTCCAAAGTTACTACTTTCAGCAACAAAAAGATTTCCAAAAGAAGGAAATTSATTGATGCAGATGAAAAGATCATCTTCCAAAAGTCATCATCAAGTCCAAAGGATTACRCTGCTTTTACACAGGAAGCCTTATGCAGARTTCTARTCTCACATCAACACAGAAGAATTTTTCCAATGACTAGAAAATCTTGAAAAGCAAATTAACCTTGGAGAAAAAAGATCCAAAAAAGAGCAGGAAATTCTACACATCCACACTTGCTACATGTTGGTTATGACATCGTGGCTCTGCTTTTTGGGCGCGTACACTTGCCATTCCCACACACAGATAGCCCTCTTCCTGCTGCACAAAGATGTGTGATATTAGGTCTCAAAGAATGGATGATCTTTTTTCTCGTGATAGGGTTTTGTTCTCCAAGTAAAAGCATCTTTTTCATGGATCTATTACCTGGATTTTTTCCTGGAATGTAATGTGCTTGTGTCTGTTGGAAATGGGGAGGAGGGGATGGGGAGCCCGGTGTGTTGCGGCGCGTGCAGTTGGGCCCAGGGTTTTCTGGTTCACTGTGGGGTGTTTTATGTGTTTTACTGTTATTTTGCATTTAGTTTTATGTATTTAAAATGGCGCTGGCCCCAGTTTCCCTCCCCCACTTCTTCTCCTATTTACCCTTGTCAGTCATTTTGGTTGCTTAGTTACTCCCGCCTTTTTGTTACAAGTTCTGTGTCACTCACCAGTCCCCTCCTTGGTTGCCATGGCTGCCTCCCAACCCCTCCCTTGTTGCCATGTCAACCCACTTGCCAGTCACCCTCTGTTCCCTTCCCAACTGCCAGAATCTTCCCCCAGGGGGACAGAGGGTGATTGGTGAAGAATCTGTAATCCCTCCCATGCTCTCCTTAGATTGGTATTTCTGTTCTGCTTATCATGCTCGCTGTTATGTTTATTGGCTAGGGGCGGGGTGTACCTCCCCTAGCCACCCTTTTATAAGTTGCAACAATCCCCGCCTCCTTGCAGATCCCTGCAGCCCTGCCCGAAGCTGTACCCTTTCTCCCTGAATAAAACCCCCTGCTGCTGAGACCTGCCTTGCCTCCCTGTCATCTGTACTGCAACCTGCTTCGTCGGAGCCACACCTTGGCTCTTCTTCTTCGGACCCGGGCTGAGGCAGCCTTCCCCATACGCCGGGAAGGGCTCAGCTCAGGCAGCTGCAAGCGCGGCTTAGTCCGGACAGCGACGCAGCTGTCAGAAGAAGCTGCTGGCGTGCTGTGGAGCTAGCCAGGCAATCTGCAGGCGCGCCAACACCGGTGATTTAAAAAGAAATTGCAGCTTAACTAAGAAAGAGGGGTGCTTCTTGAATGTGCAGCAAATGAAATATCAGGGGCACAATCAAAGAAAGTTTAATGTTCTGGTGGAGTTTCTCTTTGCGACAGCTTTTAAAATTTTAGAAAATGATACCTTATTAATCTCCTGTCTGTTGAATTCACATTAATATTCGAATGGAAAGAGGTCTGGACAACTTTTTTTTCTTCTTGCAAACACTCTGCAGACATCCGTGCATCTTCTAGAACAAGATCAGGGATATTTTCTGTCGTGGCACAGTTTCTCCTGGRGAGACATATTTTTAAAGCTTTTTGCTAAGATGTAGGCGACAAGAGACGCTAAAAACAAAGATATGGAGCTCTCCAAAGCTAAGCGTCGGTCCTGGGCGTCTTTCGGCAGAAGCCGCGCTCCGGAGCGCACTGTGACTGGCACAATGCTCGGCGTGACAGGCAAAATGCTCTGCCCGACTGGAACAGCGCTCTGCTCACGAAAAAGCCACTTCTGCGCCTCCGCGACATGGAGCACTAGATTCCAAAAAGCGAAAAAGGAAGCTGCACAGCACTGGGATTGTGTGCGCAGCTTGCAAAATGATAGAAAACAATACCTTTCAACTCTCCTGCCTTTTCCATTCACATTAGAATTCAAATACAAGGCGTCTTGGACAAATTTGTTTTGATTCATGCAAAACACTCAGCAGACCTCTGTGTAACCTCTAGAACACGATGGGAGATGTTTTTTGTCCTGGCACAGTTTCTCTTTGCTAAACATAGTGGAAATGCTTTCTGCTAATATGTAGGCGACAAGAGACGCTAAAGATGAAAATACGGAGCTCCCTGAACAAAAGTGCCAGTCCCGGTCTTCTTTCAGCAGAAGCCACGCTCCGGAGTGCACCGCGACAGGCACAATGCTCTGTGCAACCGGCACAATGCTCTGCATGACCTGCGGAATGGTCTGCGTCACCAGCACAGAACTCTGCACGTGAAGAAGCTGCTTCTTCGCCTCCAAGAGTTGAAAAGAGTGGCAATCGTCAAAAGGATAAAAACGAAGCCGCACAACACTGGCATTGTGTGCGCAGCCTGCAAACTCATAGAAAACTCATAACCCAAACACATAGAAAACTGTCCGTGTAATGCATATAGCTGACAAATAATCRGCAGAAAAAGCAAGTTCGATTTGAAGATCTTTTACTGCAAAAGGCATTTAAATTATTTGTACAAACACACAGATGGGATTTCTGCTGTCTTCTTCAGGCCATTTCCTCCAGAGAGCTCTCCATCAAATCTCTCTAGTACTACTCTMCTGGTGATCCAAAGTCAGCACGTGCATGGTCCAAGTGCATGGAATTATTATCTGCTAGTGGTGCACCCTTAGGGCTTCTGTGGGAAGCATCACGTGAGCCTTACTAATGTCACCCTGTTGGTATCAACTGAGCTAGTTGGACCTTAAGGGACAAGATGGTGCACTGATTTTGGAATAGAAATTAGGTACRAAGAAGGAAGTTGGAGGATTTAAATGGTTCTGCCTCCAGCTTAAGCAACACTAAATCTTGCTCTGAAAAAATAGGTGAATTAAACCATTCAGCATTCCTATGCCAAAAATGTCAGGAATACAGTCAGAACCACCAAAAGAGGAACAATTCCAATCATGACTTGATCAAAAGAATTCATTGGAAGAAGTCGGGAAGAAGGATGAAACATGCCAAGATCCTACCCTGAGAATCATTCTGTTGATTTGCACAGSTTTCTTCTTCTATACCCATCTAATGCATTGGACATGCATGCTTGTGATGACACAAATACTTGCAAAGATTACCAGATAAACCATGTTCTCTTCAGACAGCAAAACATTTCTTGATGGTTGGATTTGCTAATTCCATTGCCAATTCGACTCAAGGTTCTTCAAGGTCTTTTCCAACCCAAGTATTCCATCATTCTCCAAGTTGCACATCCTGCTTGTCCTGCTTGAGGGCAAATTTGGCAGCAAACCTCAAGAAGGCTGATTTCTTCAACTTCTTGGTCTAGTACTGCTAGCCAACTGTGACGGACAAAGACTCTCCAAGAGTTGAAAGTTAGAAAGTGTATGTTTCTTGCAAGACAGCAGCGTGCAGGATAGCTCCCAAATACACACTGGGATTTACAGGTGAGTCCTTGGAGCTCTACAAGTGTTGAATACCCAAACTACAACTCCATCTTCGTCATTTTAGTAGATCCCATTCCCCACTTGGTATGGTAATTTGTTCAAAAGCTATTAGGCATGCGTAGTTTGTTCATCAAAATGAGTCCCTTTTATGGGGAGGTGGTCCCTTGTATGGGCAGGGCTCCGAAAATGAGGAAATAAATGAAGTCTTCCTCCTTCTGAACTTTCTACACTTTTACTGTAAATATGACAAATGACCGCAAAGTTTGGACATGGGGTGAGTTTGGAGTAGATATGATTAATTCTTGTAGAAATGTGGACCTATTAAAAACCCTGGAGGAGAATCCAGAAAAACCAAAGGTGTTTTGTTTACTGGGGCTCCTCACAGTGAAAATATAGAGAAAGGAAAACAGATCTCTCACCGTCATCGTTGGTGGTTTTTGGGAATTAAAAAGGGGCTTCCCTAAGAGGTGATGGATGGTTTGCTCCTTGATAAATTTCAGAAAGTAATAAATAATTGGCACAAGTGAAAACTGAATCCATCAGTTCTGCCCAGTGCACCCCTCCCTTCTCAAGAAAAAAAAATAACCCACACCCAACATCTCCCACAGAACACAGGGAGTGAACCAAAAGAAAAAATGTTTTCGGGAAACAAATCTCTCCGCCGCTTACAGGTGGGCAGAGGGGCAGAGCTTGGGTTTATTTAAGAATGCTACTAAAAATAAATCCAGATATACATTAATCCCAGCTTTCACGGGCCTCAAAAGGCTACTAGTGACATTTTTGATTGACACTGGGCCTCAAATCTCTGCACTAAAAAAAAGGATGCTCAGAGGTGTGAAATTCTTCCACCTAAGAGACAATGCTGTGTTCTTAATGCTCTGGGAACTACAGAATCTAGGAATGTTGCCTAAGTAAAAGTGACGCTCTCTAGAGATGAACATCAACTAGTCATAAAAATAATTATTGGGAACTTTCCAAATAACTGATTAAGAATGGATGTCCTTGCTGGGAGGCAGTGGGAAGTCTCTGAGGTCTGATTTCTGGGGTATTTCGGCACACTGCCACTTAACCTTAGGCTGCATCAAACCGCACCTTCCCTACCCTATAATAAAACAACTAATGTAAAACAATACCCTCTACCTTCTGGTGCCAGAGAGGGTATCAAACCGGTTATACCGGTATGGCCAGTCTGAAACGCCAATGGAAAGCAGAGATTAACAGTACATTTTCGCAGGCTTAATGCCAACACAGACCCTCTTACAGCAGCGATCCCAAAATTAGATGAGTTAATAACCTCAATTCAAGAAAAGGCTCACTCAGTCATGGCAACTATGGATGTCAAAGACATCTTCTTTATGATATTAATACAGCCAGAAGATATGGACCATTTTGCCCTCACATGGGAAACGACAGCAATACCATTTCACAAGGCTTCCCCAAGGCTACAAACACTCCTCCACTTTAGCCCACCATGCTTTAGCCCAGGAATTGGAAAAAAATACCCGACCCTGATCCTGTAGCTGATAATCAATATATTGATGGCATTCTGGACGGCCGGGGGAGGGGGGAGGATGAAATAGAGGTAGTAGGAAAACATCAGCAGAAAATAATCTCTCACTTAGAAAATCTTGATTTGCAGATGCCTCCAGAGAAAATTCAGAAGCCTTCTCAGGAAGTGAAGTTTTTGGGAATTTGGTGGAAAGGAGGTGTGACATATTCCACCCAATACCCTAACCTCTTTAGATCAGATTCAAATGCCTGAACCCAGGAAAATCTCCAGCAAGCTCTAGGACTATTAATGTTCTGGAGAAAACACATCCCAGATTTCTCAATAATTGCTAGACGGCTTTTTGACTTGCTGAGCAAAAGATGAAATGGGATTGGACTGTTTCCCATGAAGAAGCATTGCAATTACTGATTTTTGAGGCAACAGCTTTCCAAGCACTAGGCCATATCCATCCCACAGATCCCTTTCAGGTGGAATGGGTGTTTGGCTCCTCAGGGCTATCAGTACACATTTGGCAGTGGGGTCCCCAGCGTCCGAAGGGGCCTCTTGGTTTATATTCCTGTGGTTTCAAAGATGCTGAGAAAAGATATACTACATGGGAAAAGTGGTTGTTTGTGGTTAGCTTAGCTCCCCTAGAAGATGAAGAAAAAGCACAACAGCCTATTGTGTTATGACACCCTTTCAAAGTTATCAAAATTGTCACTAATATGACTCCCCTGCCTGATGGGATGGCCCAAAGGGCGTCAGTTAGAAAATGGTATGCTCAAATGGAAGCCTACTGTAATACTATCTCAATAACAGAAGGTGCTGCTAAAAATCTGGCAATCCAAGACACTGAGAGCCTGGTTAGCAGCCAAGATAACCCTGCCTCTGTAATCAAAGCTGCCCTTCCTTTCTCCCCCGAACTAGCAGCAAGTTCTTGGTTCACAGATGCCTTTGCAAAACGGGAAGGGCAGGTATAGAGATYTAGAGCAGCTGCCTTACGCATTTCATCTGGTGAAAGAATCACTACTGAAGAAGAAGGCAGTGCTCAGGCTGGGGAACTCATAGCTGTTTGGAGTGTTTTCCAACGTGAAGCGCAGGACATGTCCCTTCCCTGCATTTACTCTCATGCAGTGTACAAAGGTTGTACCGAGTGGATTCCTTTCTGGCGGCAAAATGATTGGGAAGTTCACAGAATTCCAGTGTGGCGAGAGGAAAAGTAGGAAGAAATTTTAGACGTTGCAAGCCAAGGAAATTTTGCTGTTGGTTGGGTAGATTTTCACCAAAGAGATGGAAATCCAGAAGGAGAGTGGAATAATAGAGCTGATGAAATAGCAAGGCTCAGCCCCATGAAAAAGGAGCTAATTACGGAGGACTGGGATCAGCTGTTAGAATGGCTGCATGTAAAAAGAGAGCACACAGGTGCGATACATTTTTACAAGGAGGCTCATGCTCGTAATTGGCTGGTTAACAGGGAAATGTGTAAAACACACATAACAGCCTGCTAGCAATGTTTCAGGTGACAGGAGCGACATCCTTTAGAAGACGATACTGTGCATTTAGGAAAGGTTAATGGGACGTGTGGCAGGTAGACTATATCAGACCCTTTAGAAGTCAGGAGGTAAGCACTTTGTGCTAATCGGAGTAGAAATTGTGTCTGGGTTGGTTAAAGCTGATGTTTTTAATAGAGATACTTTGCTGGATTTCTCCAAAACGAAAGCTGCCAGCAAGATGACCCTGCAAGGCTATAGAGCCCCAAAAGTCACCCCTCAACTGATACCCAGACGCTTGGCAAAGGTCTTCTTATTCCCAGAGACAATGGTCTTTATTTGCGCTACCCCGCCTTGACCGACAGGGCGGCGCTACACGAAAAATTGGCAAACTTTGCTGGATTTGTCCAAAACGAAAGCTGCCCGCAACTAGGTCTGTGCAAGGCTTTCGAGCCGCAAACGTTCCCTTTCAACTGATACCCAGACCCTGGGGAAATGACTTCTTTTTCCCCAAGAAAATGGGCAAATATTTGCACTACCTCAGCCTGACCAACCAGGGCGGCGCCCGGTTAGAAATCTGCAAACTTTGCTGGATTTCTCCAAAATGAAAGCTGCCAGCAAGATGACCCTGCAAGGCTATAGAGCCCCAAAAGTCACCCCTCAACTGATACCCAGACCCTTGGCAAAGGTCTTCTTATTCCCAGAGAAAATGGCCTTTTTTGCGCTACCTCGCCTTGACCGACAGGGCGGCGCGATGCGAAAAATTGGCAAACTTTCCTGGATTTCTCCAAAACGAAAGCTGCCCGCAACTAGGTCCATGCAAGGCTTTCGAGCCGCAAACGTCCCCTTTCAACTGATACCCAGACCCTTGGGAAAGGACTGTTTTTTCCCCAAGAAAATGGGCAAATATTTGCACTACCTTGCCCTGACCGACAGGGCAACGCCAGTTTAGAAATGGGCAAACTTTGCTGGATTCCTCCAAAACTAAAGCTGCCAGCAACTAGGACCCTGCAAAGCCTTGGAGCCTCGAACGTCAGCTTTCAACAGAAGCCAATACCCTGCGGAAATGACTTTTCACAAGGAAAAATGCCTGCGTTTGTAGCCACTCGCCCTTTCCAACTTGGCGGCAAAAGTTTAAATATGGGAAAACTTGACTGTATTTCTCCCAAACTAAAGCTGCCAGCAACTAAGAGCCTGCAAGGCTGTAGAGCCGCAAAAGGCACCCCTCAACTGATACCCAGACCCTTGGGAAAAGACTGCTTTTTCCCCCAGAAAATGGCCTCCATTTGCACTACCTCGCCCTGACCGACATGGCGGCGCCGGGTTAGAAATGGGCAAACTTTAAAGGATTACTTCAAAACTAAAGCTGCCAGCAACWAGGACCCTGCAAGGCCTTAGAGCCTCAAAGGCCACCTTTCAACAAAGACACAGACCCTGGGGAAATGATTTCTTTTTCCCAAAGAAAATGGGAAACAATTTGCACTACCTCGCCCTGACTGACAGGGCGGCACCTGGTTAGAAACTGACAAACTTTGCTGTATTCCTCCAAAACTAAAGCTGCCAGCAACTAGGACCCTGCATGGCTATAGAGCCCCAAAAATCACCCCTCAACTGATACCCAGACCCTGGGGAAAGCTCTGCTTTTTCCCACAGAAAATGGCTCCGTTTGCACGACCTCTCCTGGAATGACAGGGCGGCGCCTGGTTAGAAATTGGCAAACTCTGCTGGATTTGTCCAAAACTAAAGATGCCAGCAACTAGGACCCTGCAAGGCCTCAGAGCCCCAGAGGCCACCTTTCAACTTATACCCAGACCCTGAGGAAGGGACTAGTTTTTCCCACAGAAAATGGCCTCCATTTACAGCATCTGCCCTGACCGACAGGGCGGCGCCAGTGTAGAAATTGGAAAAATTTGCTGCATTTTCCCAAAACTAAAGCTGCCAGCAAATAGGACCCTGTAAGGCCGTAAAGCCCTTAAACGTATCCTTTAAACAGATACCCAGACCCTGATAAAAGGACTTCTTTTCCACACAGAATATGGCTCCTGTTTGAGGCCAAACGTCCTGGCCACAGAGTGGCACCAGTTTAGAAATGGGCAAATTTGCTGGATTTCTCCAAAACTAAAGCTGCCATCAATTAGGACCCTGAAAGGCTTAGAGCCCCAAAGGCCACCTTTCAACTGATACCCAGACCCTGGAAAGACCTCTTTACCACAAAAAGGGGCTCCATTTGTGGCCACATGCCCTGTCAACCATGACGGTGCCAAGCTCTAAAATGGAAAACTTTGCTGGATTTCTCCAAAACTAAAGCTGCCATCAATTAGGACCCTGAAAGGCTAATAGAGCCCAAAGGCCACCTTTCAACTGATACCCAGACCCTGGAGAAAGGACCTCTTTATCCCACAAAAAGTGGGCTCCATTTGTGCCACATGCCCTGTCCAACCATGAGGTGCCAAGCTCTAAAATGGAAAACATTGCTGGATTTTTCCAAAAGAAACCTGACAGCAACTAGGACCCTGCAAGGCTATAGAGCCCCAAAAATCACCCCTCAACTGATCCCCAGACCGTGGGAAAGACTTCTTTTTCCCCAGAAAAGGGCCTCCATCTGCTCTTCCTCGCCTGTCTGACAGGGTGGCACATGGTTAGAATATGGAAAACATTGCTGGATTTTTCCAAAACGAAAGCTGCTAGCATCTAGGACCACTGCAAGGCTATAGAGCCCCCAAAAGTCACCCCTCAACTGATACCCAGACCCAGACAAAAGAACTGCTTTTTCCCATGGAAAATGGCCTCCGTTTGCAGCATCTTGCCCTGACCGACAGCGCGGCGCCTGGTTAGAAATCTGGAAACTTTGCTGGCTTTTCCAAAATTAAAGCTGCCAGCAACTAGGACCCTGCAAGGCCTTGGAGCTTTAAAGGCCACCTTTCAACTGAGACCCAGACCCTGGGGAAATGACTTCTTTTTCCCATGGAAAATGGTCACATATTTGGACTACCCACACCCTTGGCAAAGGACTTCTTTTTCCCAGGGAAAATGGCCTCCATTTGCAGCATCTTGCCCTGATCGACAGGGCGGTGCCAGGCTAGAAATTGGCAAACTCTGCTGGATTCCTCCAAAACTAAAGCTGCCAGCAACTAGGGTCCTGCAATGCCATAGAGGCCCAAAGGCCACCTTTTAACTGATACCCAGACCCTGGAGGAAGGATCTCTATATCCCACTAAATGTGGGCTCCATTTTTAGCCACATGCCCTGTCCAACCGGGCGGTGCCAAGCTCTAAAATGGCAAACATTGCTGGATTTTTCCAAAACCAAAGCTGCTAGCATCTAGGTCCCTGCAAGGCTTTAGAGCACCAAACACCACCTTTCAAGTGATACCCAGACCCTGAGGAAGTGACTTCTTTTTCCTCCAGAAAATGGGCAAATATTTGCACTACCTCGGCCTGACCAACAGGGCGGCGCCTGGTTAGAAATCTGCAAACTTTGCTCGATTTCTCTAAAACTAAAGCTGCCAGCAACTAGGACCCTGTAAGGCTGAAAAGCCCTTAAACCTATCCTTTAAATTGATACCCCGACCCGGACAGAAGGACTTCTTTTACACACAGAATATGGCTCCTGTTTGAGGCCAAATGTCCTGGCCCCAGATTGGCACCAGTTTAGAAATGGGCAAACTTTTCTGGATTTCTCCAAAACTAAAGCTGCCAGTAACTAGGACCCTGCAAGGTCGCACAGCCCCAAAAGTCACCCATCAACTGATACCCAGACCCTTGGGAAAGGACTTCTTTTTCCCAAAGTAAATTGCCTTGGTTTGCAGCATCTTGCCCTGACTGACATGGGGCCACCTGGTTAGAAATCGGCAAACTCTGCTGTATTCCTCCAAAACTAAAGCTGCCAGCAACTAGGACCCTGTAAGGCCGTAAAGCCCTTCAACATATCCTTTAAACTTATACCCAGACCCTGAGAAAAGGACTTCTTTTTCCCAAATAAATTTGGCTCCTGTTTGAGGCCAAACATCCTGGCCGCAGAGTGGCGCCAGTTTAGAAATGGGCAAACTTTGCCGGATTTCTCCAAAACTAAAGATGCCAGCAACTAGGACCCTGCAAGGCCTTAGAGCCCCAAAGGCCACCTTTCAACTGAGACCCAGACCCTTGGGAAATGACTTCTTTTTCCCAAAGAAAATTGCCTCCCTTCGCAGCATCTTGCCCTGACCTACAGCGCGGCGCCAGGCTAGAAATTGGCAAACTTTCCTGGATTTCTCCAAAACTGAATCTGCCAGCAACTAGGACCCTGCAAGGCCTTAGAGCACCAAACACCAACTTTCAACTGAGACCCAGTACCTGGGGAAATGACTTCTTTTTCCCAAAGTGGCCAAACATTTGCACTACTGCGCCTGGACTGACAGGGCAGTGACTGGTTAGAAATGGTCAAGCTTTGCTGGATTCCTCCAAAACTAAAGCTGCCAGCAACTAGGACCCTGCAAAACCTTAGAGCCCTGAACGTCAGCTTTCAACAGTATCCAACACCCTGCGGAAATGACTTCTTTTCACAAGGAAAAATGCCTTTCTTTGCAGCTARGGGCCCTGACCGACATGGTGGCGAAAGTTTAAAAATTGTCAATCTTTGCTGGATTTCTCAAAAACTAAAGATGCCAGCAACTAGGACATTGCAAGTCCTTTGAGCCCCAAATGTCACCTTTCAACTGATATGCAGGCCCTGGGGAAATGACTTCTTTTTCCCAAAGAAAATGGCCTCCAATTTTACTACGTCGCCCTGACCGACATGGCAGCGCCTGGTTAGAAATGGGCAAACTTTGCTGCATTTCTCCAAACCTAAAGATGCCAGCAACTGGGACCCTGCAAGGCCACAGAGCCTCAAAGGCCACCTTTCAGTTGATACAAAGACTCTGGGGAAAGGACTTTTTTTCCCACAGAAATTGGCCACCGTTTGCAGCATCTTGCCCTGACCGACCGGGTGGCGCCTAGTTAGAAATGGGCAACATTTGATGGATTTCTCCAAAAGTAAAGCTGCCAGCAACTAAGAGCCTGCAAATCCTTAGCACCTCAAAGGCTATCTTTCAACTGATACCCAGACCCTGAGGAAAGTACTTCTTTTTCCCATGGGAAATGGCCTCCATATGCTGCCTCTCACTCTGACCGAGAGAGCGCGCCATGTTAAAAATGGGTAAACTTTGCTGGATTTCTCCAAAACTAAAGATGCCAGCAACTAGGACCTGAAAGGCCTCAGAGGCCCAAAGGCCACCTTTCAACTGATACCCAGACCCTGGAGAAAGGACCTCTTATCCCAACAAAAAGTGGCTCCATTTGTGGCCACATGCCCTGTCCAACCATGAGGTGCCAAGCTCTAAAATGGAAAACATTGGTGGATTTTTCCAAAATGAAACCTGACAGCAACTGGACCCTGCAAGGCTATAGAGCCCCAAAAAGTCACCCCTCAACTGATACCCAGACCGTGGGAAAGGACTTCTTTTCCCCAGAAAAGGCCCTCCATCTGCTCTTCCTCGCCCTGTCTGACAGGGGGCACATGGTAGAAATGGAAAACATTGCTGATTTTTCCAAAATGAAAGCTGCTAGCATCTAGGACACTGCAAGGCTATAGAGCCCCAAAAGTCACCCCTCAACTGATACCCAGACCCTGAGGAAAGTACTTCTTTTTCCCATGGGAAATGGCCTCCATATGCTGCCTCTCACTCTGACCGAGAGAGCGGCGCCATGTTAAAAATGGGTAAACTTTGCTGGATTTCTCCAAAACTAAAGCTGCCAGCAACTAGGACCCTGCAAGGCCTTAGAGCCTCAAAGGCCACCTTTCAACTGATACCCATACCCTGAGGAAATGACTTCTTTTCCCACAAAATGTGGGCTAAGTTTGTGGCCTCACGCCCTATCCAACTGGCGGTTCCAAGCTCTAAAATGGCAAACATTGCTGGATTTTTCCAAAACCAAAGCTGCCAGCAATTAGGACCCTGCAAATCCTTAGAGCCTCAAAGGCCACCTTTCAACTGATACCTAGACCGTGAGAAAGGACTTCTTTTTCCCATGGGAAATGGCCTCCATTTGCGGCCTCTCGCTCTGACCAGAAGAGAGGCTCCATGTTAGAAATGGACAAACTTTGCTAGATTTCTCCAAAATTTAGATGCCAGCAACTAGACCCTGAAAGGCCTCAGAGGCCCAAAGCCCACCTTTCAACTTAGACCCAGACCCTGACAAAAGGACTTCGTTTTCCCACAGAAAAGGGCCTCCATCTGCCCTACCTCGCCCTGACCGACAGGGCGGCGCCAGTTAGAAATGGGCAAACTTGCCGGATTTCTCCAAAAGTAAAGCTGCCAGCAATTAGGACCCTGAAAGGCCTCAGAGGCCCAAAGCCCACCTTTCAACTGATACCCAGACCCTGATAAAAGACTTCTTTTCCCACACAGAATATGGCTCCTGTTTTGAGGCCAACGTCCTGGCCACAGAGTGCGCCAGTTTAGAAATGGGGCAAACTTTGCTGGATTCTCCAAAACTAAAAGACTGACAGCAATCTAGGTCCCTGCAAGGCCTTAGAGCCTCAAAGGCCACCTTTCAACCCAGATGCAGACCCTGGGGAAATGACTTCTTTTTCCCAAAGAAAATGGGCAAATATTTGCACTACCTCAGCTTGACCGACAGGGCGGKGCCTGGTTAGAAATGGGCATACTTTGCTGGATTTCTCCAAAACTAAAGCTGCCAGCTGCCAACTAGGACCCTGCAAGGTCATAGAGCCCAAAAAGTCACCCTTCAACTGATACCCAGACCCTTCGGAAAGGACTTCTTTTTCCCAAAGAAAATTTCCTCCGTTTGCAGCATCTTGCCCTGACCGACAGGGCGGCCCCAGGCTAGAAATTGGCAAGCTTTGCTGGATTCCTCCAAAAGTAAAGCTGCCAGCAAGTAGGACCCTGTAAGGCCGTAAAGCCCTAATCATACCCTTTAAATGTGTCCCACTCTTCTCTGAAACCCTATTTGTCCAAGGACTGACTCCTCCTCTGTTTCCCTCCCTCCTTATAAGCTGTGTCAACCTTGCTCTCCCTCTCTTCGGTTGTCGGTTTCCCCTGGGACCCAATAAACCGGGATTCACCAAAGGTGGAGAGCGTTCTCTTATTTCTGCTGACTGTAGCCATAAGCCAAGCCACGTCCTACCACAAGGTAGCGCTGCTGTCATAGCACAGAACGTTTGCCTTCGGTGCTGTCCTGAACCACGGGAATCGGGATAGTGCCCTCTTACTGCTAGCGGTGCTTGATAGCTAGCCGGGACGTCTGAGAAGGACAATCAATCTTTCTCCAGCTGGACTGCTTCACCCACCAAAGGGCTGGGAAAGGGAATGTGGAGTTGAGAAGAGCAGCTCTGAAAGGACCAAGCCCTGCTCCCTGGCAGTGATGCTGTGCTGGGACTCTTTTCCCCATCTCCTCTATAACTTTGTGCAGGTCTCAGAGTTGGGATCCCAGTTAAACAAGGCACTGCAAGATAGTTTATTGTGTTCAAATAAAGCATTAGTACAAATCCTGGTTTACAGAGCTTCTGTATCAAATTCAAGAGGCAGACAGGGAATTAGATTAGGGATGAATAATAACATTTCACTGAGCAAAACATTATGGCAAGAAGTGTCACTATATGACACGAAAGAACATGCACACAACACCGTTCTCAAGGTGAAGGAAAAAAGGAAAGTTTTATTTCTGACTCTAATATTTATAGTTTTACAAAAGTGACAGCGGATTGGAGGGTGACAGTGACACCTCTCCAATGACACTGGTCAAACTAACAGTCCATCAACTCTCTCCTCCTCCATAAAGGAATGCAAAACAGTGAGTTATTTACAGAAAGTGTGTGAGAAAGCTCACTACAAGAATGTCAACATCAGAAGGCTTAGAAAATCTCAAAAAACCAGGGTGACAAAGAAGAACCCATTACTACCACCAAAAACCTGAGAAGGCAGACTGGGCCAGTCACGAGTTCCACTCTAAAAAACATGCAGCAGAAAACAGGCATTTTTTTTCCTTCTGAAAAGTATCAAGTCATAGTTTTTTCTCAGGACATCCTTGAGTTCCTGGTTCCTTAGGCTTATTAGCCTTATTAATTCCTTAAGTAGATTAGGGAGCTCAGTGCTGGAGTCACCACTGAGTACAGAATTGACAGTGACAGATCCAGGGATGGGGAGGAGATGGAGGGGGGCTTCAGGTGAGCAAATGTGCCCGTGCTGAGGAACAGGTGAGGAACAGGTGAAGCACGGCCAGGTGAGGGAAGCAGGTGGAAAAGGCTTTTTGCCATCCCTGCTCAGAGGGCATCCTCAGCACGGCCCTGAAGATCTGCACATAGGAGACAACAATGAACAAAAACCAACCAAATACCAAACTAACAGCAATGAACCCAAGTTTCCTGAGGTAGGATTTGGAACAGGAGAGCTTGACGATCTATGTCACTTCACAGAAGAATTGGCCCAGGGCATTTCCTTGGTGCAGGGATGTCACTGTAGAGATGGACACGACATACACGTACACACTTGTGCAGTGACAACAATGGCTTCTTTATTACAAGTTATTCTCAATTTTTATACCCCTAACAAAGCATGATCTTAAGTCATTAGTTACATTAAAACAGCTCATTATATTCATTGGACAAAGCAATAGCTTATTGTGGTTTTTTGGTACAAAACAATTAATGTCCATAATTAATTGGCAAGAGTTTACAAAAAATTAAAAAGGTTCACTAAGGCACTCTAACTCCTCTAACTGCAAGTATCCCTTTATGTGTCAATTTTATTAGTTTCTATGCTAACAGCCTTACTTTCTTCCTTGTCATAGATACACTCGTATTTTATCAACTTCTTCTTCTGTAGTTCAGTTGTTTGGCCTGTGGACTAGCTGCCAAGCCTGTCCATACTTCCCCCTTTTTGTATTTGAGCTACAAACACAGCTGTCAAGGATTTTTGCAGGACTCTTTGCAAAAATCCAAGCAGGTGGGGGAGACAAAGCAATAATTACAATCACTAACTGTCCCAATCCGTCCCAGTGGTATGGATGACAGGATGATTTTAAGGTGCAAAAAATAACCAACAAAGGCACAGGGGATTTGCAGCAACAAAATCAAATACAGTTTTATTGAAAATCACAACAGAAAAGCGTTGGTGAGGGGGGACCAGAGAGAAAAGGAGAAAACAAGGAAAAGAGGGAGGAAGAAAGGGGAATGGGTATAGCTACCGAATCTATGGTGGTGTTTCTTCAGGTTCTTCGAGGGTCCAGCCGTCAAAGATTCACCATGCCACGTCTGGGGAGATCTCAAAGGCACGGCTGAACTGGGACCCTAGTTATAACATTTTTCGTTGGGGGAGGCGGTTTGATAGAGGAAACAATGGTTGTCAAGGGGGGGAAACGTACAGAACAGGGGGTACACAGAGTCCAAGCTAAGCAACCAACGATAACCATTGTTTTCACGACTCAGTGCTCGTACCTTTGCTTATCCTTCCCTGCCACCACTATGCCCCCCGCTCCGAGTTGGGGGAGGTTCAGTCTTAGTTTTTGGAAGGGGGTACAAGGGGGTTTTTTGCAGAGGGGGTTCTTGTCTTGATCCCTTGATGAAGAAGCCCGTATCTCTGCTTGTCTGTCACGATGGTTGAAGGCAGGCAAGAGGGGTCTTTTATTGGAAAGGGGCCATCCCCACAGTTCAAAACCATCCAGGCCGAGAGGGGTGGAGAGAAAGTCCAGATCTATTCCATTGTTCAGAATAAGGGCAGAATGTCCCGTCAGGTTCAGCGTAGCGTATCCTATGGAGACAGTGAGCTAAGAGACACATAACTTCTCTACCCTGCACTGGCTTTTCGGTGCCATGATAATCATGAGGCAAAAAATGCAGGATTTCGGACAGACTCTCACACTAACAAAATTAGTGATCCAATTTTTAACAACAATTTAAGCTATCTAGTGATGGCCCAACCCTTGAAGACTATTTAGCTATCTTTCATTTAGGTGTAATTTATTAACTCTCTCTTTTGTTTGTAGTGCTCTTGTAAATTGATTCACTGTGATTTGACAAATTGTCCTGGTTTAGGGCAAATTTGGGAGAAAACCTCCAAAAGGGGCCCCCCCAGAAAGCAAATCCACACGGCCCCTCCCTCCAACCGGTTTGGGAAACATTTCCTCAGAGAGAAGTGGAAAGAACCTGTTTATTTAACAGGTAAAGCACACCCCACCACAAAAAATGAACAATACCAGATGACAAAACTCAATCGCCACTCTGAAGAGACGACAAATTCAGAAAGTCTCTCCTGTGGATGCTCACTATGTTATCAATCCCTCCGGCACTGGGAAAGGCTGCTGCCCAGAGTAGGCCCCCGTAGGCCACAAAATGCAGGCCCTCAGTGCTCCCCAGGTCCCAGTCCGGAGCAGGTTCAAACAGTTCCAAGAAAAGGGAAAGAAAAAAACAGTCCAGGGAAAACTTCTGTGCCTTAGTTGGCTAAACTAACTAAAAAACAACAGAGCACCATGTTCTGCCCCATCCATGCCCAGACATCACAGTGGAGGAGTGAGACCAGGATGATAACAAAACTCTGTGCTTCTTCTTCTCTCTGCTTTTGCTCTCAGAGCAAGTATTGAAGGCGCAGAATATAGTATCTAGCATAAACAGAACAGACAGCTGGGGATATAAGCATCATTATGTCATCCTAGGACACAAATTCATACAATACATTCTTTCAAAATTTTGACATCTGTGACTATGTGCTAATAACAAAAAATCAATAGCTGCTCTATTCTGCAAAGTGGCATGTCTAATGCTATCTATATTTAGTAGTAGCCAACTTAAAGCTACAGATGTGTCATTGCTTTGTTTGGCTAGCTAATAACCAAGTCTATTTAATGTGGTTAAAGCATGACTTGTAGCTACTCTAGGTGCCAAAATAGATGCAGAAATATTAGAACTAGGTCCCCAAAATGCCACATCATCCCAACACTGAGAAGTAAATTTGTGTTGGAGTGATTGTGTACTTCTTTTTATCTTGTGATGTATCATTGTTATGTTGGGCATTAGTAAGGCCACTCACCCCAAACTGCAGGGACCTCCTGCTATTTTACTTGGAATACTAACCCAAGCACGATCACTATGGATCAAAACCACACCTTTTGGCAGCTGCAAAGGCACATTAGAGGCACGTGATGCATGGTGTGAGGTACAGTTACACCATAAGCTTGCATTTCTATATATATCTAATGTTGCATTTACATTCTGAGGAAACCCCCTTGTGGTCTTGTCTTTCCCCTTGTAATTAAACATTACACAAGCATCCATTTGCAGATAAACAGATATACAGCACGTGCTGGTGAGTTACATGTGATTTAAGTGCTGCAAAGTGAAGGCACAGCCCAGCAATGACTTTGACTTTTTGTCCTGGGTTGACTATATGATGCTTTTATCCCCAATCATCTGTTCTGTTTATGCTGAATAATAAGTTTTGCACCTTTAAGACTTGTTCTTGTCCCAGATTACAAGGCAAGATGTATTCTATTTGCCATCTGTATGGCAGTTGTCTTTTGTCAAGTGGGCAGTTCTCCTTATCTCTTCCACAATCACTCCTCCCTCTGGGGGCACGTCTGCTGATAAGAGGCTATTGAATGTCACTGCCTGACTGATAAGAACTACAGCATCCCATTGGGAGATGTGAGCCCAGAGGAAGGAGCCAAGCATTCCTTCCTGGATATAATCTGGAGATTCTGGAATACCAGCACAGCTTCTCCACTGGATTTCCATGGGGAACAGCAGCTGCCTCTTCCACTGGATCTTCAGAGGAAGACTGCACCTTTCTACAGGATCCCTGCTCCAGCAGAACCACCCCTGACACTCCAGGAGGACTGCAGCCACATTTCTAATCAGAATGCTACCAACACCCTGAACTACAGGGTGTCAGGTTGGGTTCTGACTCTGTCAGTGTTGTTTTGGTTTACTGCATTGTTTATTTTATCATTTTATTTACTTCCCTATTAAAGAACTGTTATTTCTTGCTCCCATATTTTTTGCCTGAGTGTGGTGGTGCACTGGGTGGTGGGAAAAATTCCCCCTTCCTTCTCACATGGCCTTTCCCTCACACGCCCCTGCTCCTGTGTTCCAGGGTGGTCTGACCCACGGGTGGTCCCTCCCCTAGCCCCTTTCCCAATGGCATCCCATTGGACACGGTGTTCTTTCCCTGCCCCCTTTCCCTGGGGTATAAAACTGCCCTGCCAGAAGGTCACGACCTCTTTGCTACCTGGGTGTTCTCCACCAAGCTTCCTGTATCCAGCAAATAAACAGGATCCCGACACCCACGTGGGGAAGAGCGCTTCTGGTCTTTTATCTTTCGTCTATGCTGGTTCCGTGCTGGACTTTGGGTTCGGACTGGCCGGGTTGGACTCCTCTAAGCCCAGAAACACACGGAATACAGCACCTGAGCGCCCCTTAATTTCAAATTGATAACAATTCAGGGGGGAGGGTTACCTTCTCCATTTCAGGGGAGGCTCCTGCCTTCCTTAGCAGGCACCTGTCTTTCCAAACCAAGACAGTTCCAGAAAGAGGGGAGAGAAGAAGTGCACAGTTTGTTTTCAGACACTGCATTCACTCCTCCACATTCCTGCTCCTGGACTGTGTTTTCTGCGGATGAACAGATGGCAGGACAGAGCTCTCCTTTGCTTTCAGCAAGTTTTTAGCTCTCTGATGCACAGAAGTTTCCTGGACTGTGGTTTTACTCTCTCTTCGGAGCTGTTTAAACTTATTTTGGACTGAACACTCCGAAGAGCACTGGCAGTTCATACCTGTGGCCCACTGGGCCAAGCCTGGGCCGCAGCATTTCCAGCACCAGAGGGACTGATAGGAGAYTGAGTGAGCTGAGCTACAGCCCACAGAGGGACTTTCTGAGTTTGTCATCTCTTTTGGAGTGGTAAGAGGTTTTATTGTTTAATATTGTTTAGGTTTTATTTTTTAATAAACAGTTTTTTCCACTTTTCTCCAAGGAGGTATTTTTCCCGAACCAATTGGGGGAGGGACCAATTGAGTCGGCTTTCTAGAGAAACTCCTTTGGTGGTTTTCTCCCACATTTGCCCTGAATCAGGATACTTCTACAGCCTGTTGGATGAGGGCAGCTGCTTGACATCTGCAACAGAGCTGTGAGGCTGCAAAATGTGACTGCCCATATTTGTGAAAAGGGAAGTATATAGTCCCAGTTTGTTTTACACAATTCAAATGCTGCTGGAAGAAATGGCTACTTTAGTCAGTCCTGACACTTCCTTGTCTTTGAGCTCTAGGTGCTTGCACTTGGCAACACTGAAGGTGTGTGAAAGTGCTTGCACTGTAATATTGGGTTTCTCAGGGAAAAGGAAAGGCAGCATATGCTTGCTGTCCTGGAACATCTCCCAGTCTGAGCTGCAGCTGGAAATGTTTTGGTGTAATGATGGGCTCTGCCACTTTGAGAAAATGTGCTGATGCTATATATATATATATAGTTGAGAAAGAAAGTGTGAAAAAGTGGTGTGTTTCATCTAGTTTAGAGACCTGCAAAGGGACTGTGAAGGCAAGAACTGGCCTTTTCTTTTAGGACTTTTACTTTAGGAGTAGCTGCTGGACGTTTGGAAAGGAATTTGGGATCTGTGTGAGTGAGAGGATAAGAAGGTACCTGGGGCTTGAGGTAAAGTGCATATCTCCAGGGAGATTGATGTAGTTCAGTGGGTACAAGTTATATGTTGAGCAACTGATTGCACAGAAAAGGTTTTTAAAAAAGGGGCTCTGCTGCAACAGCCTTTTCTTTAGCAGGGTATAAACTGCACAGCCAAAAATGAAACGATTCCTCTTCCTTCTCTGCTACATGCAGGATCCCATTCTGTCCGTGCCCGAGAGCCAGGATCCACAGCGGAGCTCTTGCCCCCACACTGCTCCCACACGAACGGGGCTGAGATAGAAATGCGCTTGTCTTTTTCCTGAGCACTGTCAGCGCTCATCTAAATAACCACACGATGGCGCTGTCGGCTCGCAAATGAAGGGAACGCGCCCAGCCCATGTCGGGACCGCCCCGGGCGCGGAGCCCAGCCGGGAATGTCCCTGCTCTCAAATCCACAGTGCCAGCACAAAAAGGTTTCGCTGATCTTTCTCTTCCAGGTGCAAACCCTTATTTGCACTACACTGGAAGGACAAAATGAACTCCTTTGCCCTAATCAAGCTTTTCAGTCTCACAGTGCTAGGGTGCGGGAATCCAAAGCCCAGGCTAGCTCAGCACCAGCCAGCAGGCTGGCTTGACAGCAACTGTGGCAGCGGGCACGGCTCAAGGATGGAGACTGGCTCCGGCGAGCTGCTGCCTAAGGACGACCTCCCTACGTCAGAGGTGAGGAGGCTTCGCCCTTGGCCAAAGGCTAGAAGCTGCTCCAGCTAAGCGCCAAGAAATAAAGAAGTCCGACAGCTGTCRGCAGCAGGGAGAAGTTTTATCAGGACAGGGTAATGGCTGCAGGCAACTGCCGAAGAGGGCGGGGACTACACAAGMTTTTAAAGGGTCTCGGAGGGGAGGAGTCACCCACCCCTGGGCAAATGAGCATACAGAAAACTATTATTGACTTAACAGAACAACAAATGGGGGAACTAGTTGGGGAGGGAAACAACTTCTGGTCCAATCACTTTCTGCCCTGAGTAGAAGGTTCTAAGGAAGAGGTGTGGGCAGAGAGTGACAGACATAGCGGTTACTAGGGAAACATAGGAGGGGTTTGGAAGAAACTATGACAACAGAGGAAGGGTTAACAGATTGACATAAAAACTGATACAAGGGTGGCGGGAATTGCCTAGACACCCAGGGATTGACAGATAACTGTGAGGGGGAAAGGTGGGAAGGGAGCCCTAGCAGAACCATTATAATAACAGAACAGAGGGAGATTGAACCTACCAACTGAATATAACATTAACATCAAAATACAACTTGAATACACAGGTCATAACTAAGAACAGAAGAGCGGTCACACCGCAACATCACAGAGTCCAGTCACACACTTGCAAATACCTGGCAAAAACAGAGGTCACAAAAGTGCCAACTGAGAAAGCTCTTGCAGATTACAATTTCAACTGCACCCATCAAACTACCAGCACACACCCTGCTATTGGCGTTTTCCTTCTCAGCTCTACATATCATCCTAAGCCTTCAGTTTCACCGCCAGGATACAAACAGAACAGTAGCACAGACTGCTCACACACTTAATCTACCAGGATAAAAAGCTCAACAGCTTGGTGATTCCTTTCCCATTGACAATTCAACAGCTCTAACCCAGAGAATTTCCTATTGAGAAAGTCTTTAAATTCATTAAGAGCACCCAACATGCAGTTCCAAACTTGCTTTCTTTGCCAAAGAGAGGAACTAGAAGCCCATCTCAAAAGAAATAACATCCRCTTCTCAAAAATACAAAACATCCAGGGACTGATCCCATACAAAGGTGCTGAAATGCTGATACAGGGCATTACCTGCCCTGGGCAATATATCAGTTGCACATCAAGACTCAGCATAGCTGCTTATCTTGTCCAAAAAACATGTGCTGCCAGAATTTCAGAAGGGCACCTCAGGGAAGTGGAAACCACATACCAAACTGAAGCTTTCAGGGGTTCACCTTCCAAAGATGGATACCTACTCCATTTGCACAAATTGAGGCAATGTTACCACACCAAATACAGCAGAAACTTGTTGCCACCTTTGACCTCCACTAGTCAGCTTCTTATTAGCATCTGAAACACCAGGGTTACATAATTTCCCTCCCATGGAAAAGCATTGCCACCTTCGTTTGGGAACTTGCCAACCAAAACTGGGTACTACATCCCGTAGAAATGATACAGTTCCAATAATTGCTCTTACACAGAAGGTGCTAGGACAAAATTGTCTTGGTGGACTATACCTGCCCATGGTACATAAACATCTGCTCCACCAACACTGGCACTATGTCCTTTGCTTCCCAAGGAAAGGCACTCTGAGTCACTTGGCCTTGCCTTGCCGTGCCTAGTTTTTCCTATCCTACCCTTTCTTTGCTTGCCTTGCCTATGTCTGACTAGTTTTGCCCTGCTTACGACTTCCTTTCTTTGCTTTGCCTTGCCTACCGCTCTTTGCCTTGCTTTCTATGCAGGCAAGGCAATGCAATGGAAGTGTAGGCAATTGTAGGCAAGTCAAGGGCGAGGCTGGGAGGACAGGAGCAAGGAGAGGAAAGTAAATGCAGGACTTGTGGACAAGGCTGGCCATAGGAAGGTAAGTCCAGTGACTGGTAGACCAAGAGATGACTAGAAGGGCTAGGCAAGGAAATGCCAGGCAAGAAAGGCAGGCAAGGGAAGGCAGGAAATGGGTATGCAAGGCAATGTGAGGCAAGGGACAGGTGGGCAAGGCAAGGCGAGGCAAGGCAAGGCAAGGCAAGGCAAGGCAAGAACACAGAAAGGTTTGTAAGAGAAGGGAAAATAAGGCAGGGATATAAAACGCAAGGCAAGGGGGAGGAAGGCATGGCATGGCATGGCAAGGCCTGGGAAGAACAGCGTAGGCAGGTCAAGGCAAGGGATGGGTATGAAAAGCAAAGTGAGGTAGGCATGCCTAAGGTTGGGTTAGCAAAGCAAGSCAAGTAAAAGTTAGACAAGGCAATGAGAGTCATAGGTGGAGCTGGCAAGGCAAGGCAAGGCAAGGCAAGGCAAGGCAAGGCAAGGCAAGGCAAGGCAAGGCAAGGCAAGACAGGCATAGCAAAGTCTTGGCAGAGGATAGGTATCCAAGTCTTATCTGAAAAATAAAGACTTTAATTAAAAAATAACAAAAGTGGAAAACTGTAGGAAGGATTGTAAGAGGCCATGCAAGAAGAATTGTAAGGGGCCACAATAATCATCTCCCCAGTGGGTTACAGCCGGAGCCCATCAAGAACCACACCCACAACCAATTAAGACCACCAGTATAAAAGGGCGGAGACAGAGAAGAGGAAGGAGACAGAAGGAGGAGACAGCAAGAGGAGTCAGATGGCTGCTGCAAGGATCCTGAAGAATCATTGCAGAAGCAACAAATGGTGACCCCGACGTGATTCGACGGGCGGTAAAATGAAAAAGAAAAAAAAAAAAGGGGGAAAAAGAAGAACAAAAAAGAGAAAAAAAAAGGGAAAATAGAGAAGGAAAAAAAGGGTACCCTAAGTAATTTGTAAAAAAAGAATGAGTGGAGGCAGCAGGAAGGCTGCAAAGGTCCGGACCTAATTCAATTGTTTGAGCAGAGGTGAGCAACTGGAAAAATAAATTATTGTTCTGCCACGTGGGAAATATTATGGAAAAAAGTGCACTTCATAGTCTAATGACTTTACTAGATGAGACTACTGGATTCAACTACTGGATGAGACTACTGGATTTGACTACTAAATTCGACTATATGAACCTGTGAACTTGAGAAATATGTTTGGAGAATGTGTTAATGTCTATTAAATTTAAAGACTTTAAATATTAGTGCTTCGTAAGAAGCTATAGCCCTGTGTGAAAGATATGAATATG
>NDFG01001835.1:44341-60019 GCA_002167245.1 Sporophila hypoxantha
TTACTTTCTATTCTTAGGTTAGCAGCTTCAGGGAATCTCTCCCTTTTCTTTTCCTTTTAGTATAATGTAGTATATATATATTATAACATAATAAATCAAGCCTTCTGATCATGAAGCCCATCTCGTCTCTTACTTCACCCCAAAAACCTTGTGGCCAAAACGTCAACAGACAAGGGAGGAACAAAAAGGGGTTGCTAAGGCAGGGGGAGTAGAAAAGGCAAGGCAAGTCAAAGGAAGAGAAGGCAAGGCAAAGCAAGGCTGGGGAAGAAAGGTATAGGAAAGTGAAGGTGGGGGATGGGTAAGCAAGGCAATGAAAGGGAATGGAGTGGTAGGAAGGACAACGAAAAGATACGGAGGGGTTGGTGAGGCAGTGCCAGGTTAGAGTAGGCAAGGTTGGCAAGACTAAGAAGGGGCAGACAAGACAATGAAGGGCAGGGAAGAAAAATTTAGCAATGTCAAGGTGGGGATAGGTATGCAAGATATTTCTGTTGCCTTGCCTTACCTTGCCCATTTTACACCTTTCTTGCCATATTTTGCCATTCACATCCTTTCTGTCCCTTGTCTTGACTTGCCTTTCCTTCTCCAGCTATGCCTTACTAATCTCTCATGTCTTTCCCTTTTACTTCCTATGACTTCATTGCCTTGCATTGCCTTGCTCACCCATCCCCTACCTTGACTTTTCTTCTGCTATTTTCCCTGGCCTTGTCTTGTGTTGCCTCCTTCTCCTATGAGTCTCACTTCCTTGCCTATTCCTCCCTTGCCTTGTCTTACTTTTCCGACCCTACTCCAAATATTTTTGCCATGCCTGACCATTCCTTCTCTTGCTTTACTGAGCCCTCTATGTCCTTCCACTGCCCATCTTACGACCCCCTTATCTTGCATTGCCCTGCTCACTCATACCCTACCTTGACTTTCCTACGCCTTTTTCTCCTGGCATTGCCTTGCCTTGCCTACTCCTCCTCTTATTCTCTTTCCCTTGCCTACCTCTCACTTGCCTTGCCTTATAAGCCCAACCCTTTACTTGCATTGCACTCTACCCCTCCCTTGCCTTGCATTACCTTGCAGACCCTTTGCCTCACCATCATCTGCTTTTTTTTCTTCTCCTCCATTGGCTCGCCAGTCCCACCCCCTGTCTAACTTAGCTTGCCATTCCTGTTCCAACTTTGCATCACTATACTAACCCCTCTCTGTCTTCCCTTGCCCTTCCTACTCTCCATTGTTGCAGTCTTCACTTACTGCAATCCCTAGTTCAGCTTGGCTGGGGGGAACTGGCAAAATAAATGAGGAACAGGTACCATGGTCTTACCTGAAAAATAAAGACTTTAATTAAAAAATAACAAAAGTGGAAAACTGCAGAGTTCAGAGACAAGATCCAAAGACCCAGGGGCATGGTGAACACAACAAGGCATAGGAGTCTCCAAGGGCAAGGGTCCAATCACAAATGCAAACTTGGAACATGACCTTACAAGTAACAGATTCCAAACCCACTGAGAACAAGAACCAGAAACCTGACCAAGTATAGGATAGTTCTATTAACATATTGACTCCCATGACCTCACTCTTCTCACCATGACCTGACTAGGTCTCCTGTTTCCCATGGTCTTGGGTTGATGCCTCCTGTATATGCTATTGAGGCCAAACCACCACTCATTCTAGACAGATGTGTTTCCACATCTCCTCCTCTCTTTAGAAAAGTTTTCTGTAAAGATTTCTGAAAAACTCTTAACAGACAACTTATGAAACAGGGTAACAACATAAACACAGCAACAACTACAAAAATCAATAAACCTGTTTGACCAAAGATAAAGCCCAAGCAGATAAGTTCCATTTTTTGAATAGTCCATTGATCCAGTCTTCATCATCTTCTACTTGCAGTTTCTTGATTCCCTCTCTGAGAATTTGGATGCTTCTGTGTATGGACTCTCTGTGATCTGAAAGATTCTTGCAGCACATGCCCTCAAAGTCCTTGCAATCATGTCCTTGTGCTAACAGCAGGAAGTCAATTGCAGCTCTATTTTGCAGGGTAGCATGTCTGATACTGTCAGCATCTGTTAGTAGCTCACTTGGTGCCTGAGACATTGCATTGGTTTGCTTACTCAGTCAACATCCTAGATTACCCAACATTTTTAAAGCTTTTGCCACAACAACTCGAGTTGCCAATAGTGAGGCTGCTGTTCTTTTTTCTTTACTCCAAAAGTTAATTTTGTCTTCGCAATCTGATTCAAATTGGTGGATAAATCTCTTATGCCTGACTTTTTTGTCATGAATTAAGGCAATCTCAGGTGCTAGCACAGTAAGCCTCTCCAAGCTACACGGTCCGCCCTTAATGCGAGATGGAATGACAGACCATGCTCTGTCTCCACAAATGAGAAATGTCCCAGATGGTAATTGTGACAGGGAATCACTGGACCAGGAAAAAATGGGTGAGGTAGTTACACTAGGTACTTTCATTTTTATAGATTGGATGATCTGGGGAAACATCCCACCATGTATTTGGTTGCTTTTTTAGAGCCTGGACATCAATGATACTTCACATTAATTTGTGAGTCTTTTTGATATAATGAAATTTAACACGAAAATCCATTTTTACAGAGCCCAGACTTTCCAGTTTTTGGGGTTCTAGTGGTGAGTGCAGTAGTTTCCAGGCCCAGTAATCCCAGTTATCAATGGGATTGGAATCCAATAATTGAGGGGACACAATACACAGATGGCGTCCTTGGTTAACACCCGTTGGTAACCCAACGAAACAGATGGAAAAGGGGTTGTCAGGGGTGACAGACACAGGGTTTCCTGCTTGGTGATGCTAGATAATGTAACACAGAAGTTTTTCTTTGGCTGCAGGTCTTCCCAGGTCTTAGTGATGAGCATGGCATCAACCAGGATGGGTATAATGAGCAGGAGTCCTTTAAGAGTCATGTCTGGTGGAACAACCTGCAGATAAAACTTAAAAATTAATAATGCTTAAGGGGTTAAGAAAACAGTGGCATTAATCAGCAATGGGTAGGAGGTGAGAGATGGCTATTTGCAAGCATCAAGGTGTCTTTTCTGTAGGTTCTTCCTGGGGTTCCTCTTGTTGAGCTTCTTGGTGATCTTGTAGAAGCTGCAGGTATGGCTTGATGTTCTTTGCTGGAACCCACTGAGGTCCTTTACCTGTAGAGACACAAGCATATCCTTTCCCCCAAGTAATTAGAGGAAAGGGTCCTCTAATTTGGCCTGTTTCAAGATATTTCATTAACCCTGGGGGTCTGTCTTTTAATTGTGCCTGGGTTGTATTAGAAAAGTGCCTGATAACTGGGGGATTTGGTTCCATAAAGAAATTATTAAAAAAAAAATTAAATACATTTGTGGCCTTAGCAAGCCTTTCTACTGTGGATAGCATTTCTATTCCTCCTTTTTTTGTTCTCACATGAATTCTTTCAATAATTGATTGGCCTGTGGGAGACTATGGAATGCCTGTGATATGTGATATGTTTGATTCCCCACAGATTAAAAAACGTAACCTTACATGTAATGGGTTCTGAACAAACTGAGAACAAGAACCAGAAACCTGACCAAATATGGGATAGTTCTATTTGCATACGGAGTTCCATGACCCCACTCTTCTTGCCATGACTTGGCTAGGTGTCCCTTTTTCAGTATCCTGTTTCCCATGGTCTCAGGTTGATGCCTCCTGTATTTGCTATTGAGGCCAAACCACTACTCATTCCAGCGAGACACATTTCCACACTCCATTGCCTTGCAATGACTTGCTCACTCACCTCCTACCTTGACTTCCCTACCCCTTTTTTCTTGCCCTCACTTTGTTTTGCCTGCTCTTCCTATGACCCTCATTGCCTTGCCTTGCCTTGCCTTTCAGCCTAACCTTGCACTTGCTTGCCATTCCTGCCTGACCATCACTTCCCTTGCTTTACCGACTCAGTGTCATTCCCTTGCCCTTTTGTCCTGGGGTGACATTATGATGCTTGTATCCCCATTCATGTGTTCTGTTTCTGCGGGATATTATGTTCTGTGCCTTTAAGACTGGCTTTGAAGAGTGAACGTTTTGTTTTTCTTATCAGGGACACAGGCAGTACTTTTAGGGCTGCTTTGGCTTTTTTGCTTTTGCTTTTCTGCTTTTGCTTTCTCTCTCTCTTGCTTCTGCTTGCTTTTGCTTCTGCTTGTTAGCTAGTTTAGCTAAACAGTCCAGATTTCTTCCTGGACTGTTTTCTCCTCTCCTTTTGTGACCATCTCGAACCTGCTCCGGACTGGGACCTTGGAACACCAAGAATTTACACCTTGTGGCTGCAGCAGCTGCCCCAGCGCCAGAGGGACTGACAACAGAGCGACCACCCCCGCCCGAGAGAGACTTTCTGAATTTGTCATCTTTTTTCAGAGTGGTGTCATCCGGTATTGTTCATTTGTGTGCTGGGGGGTGCTGTACCTGTTAAATAAACAGGTTCTTTCCACTTCTCTCTGAGGAATTCTTCCCGAACCGGTTGGGGGGAGGGGCCGTGTGGGTTTGCTTTCTGGAGGGGCCCCCTTTGGAAATTTTCTACCAAATTTGCCCTAAACCAGGACACCTTCCTACCTGTCTCTTATACACATCTAGATGTGTATAAGAGACAGGCCTTGGCCACCCATTCCCCACTTTGGCCTCCCTACTATTTTTTGCCAGCCTTGCCTTGGCTTGCCTGTTTCTCCTATGACTCTTATTGTCTTGTCTACCTTGAAGCTGCCCTGCTTTGCAAACTGAACACTGTCCTGCTAACCCTCCTGTCCTGGCAATATCTTGCATGCCCATCCTCTGTCTTGACCTGCCTAATTGCTTTCTTCCCTGGCCTTCCTTTACTTTGCTTGCCACTTCCTTGCCTTGCTTTGCCCTTCTTTCCAACCTTGCATTTCCTTGTCACTCCTTCCCTTGCCTTCCCATGCGTACTTGTTACTGATAGATTTGGGGTTTAGATAAGTCCTTGCCTTTTGCCCAGGCCTCTAGCAGCAGACAGGAGCTTTATTGAGGTGGCCAGCACCCTAAAACCCACTTTTGTTTGCAAGTTCTTTAAATGGCTGATTTGGTGTATTATAGAATGAATTATTTATTAAATAGACAAAAACCTAACAAACATAAGGCTTAAACTAATACTACACAGGAATAATGACAAAAAGAAACTATGACTAAACAAATACAATCCAGGATTAAAGGTACCATTAATGTTACAGCTTGTGAAGAAATAATATAATTTAGGATCCAATGTACCTTACCATCCACTTGTTGGTGGGACACACATTGAGATCCCTTCCCTCAATCTCCAGGGAATCATCCACAGAATTTGTGTCCAAACTCCAAGGAGAAATCTTGAATGCTTCAGGGTGTGCATGTAAGAGGCTTCTGTTTCTGTGATAACTTGTGTGTCTTTTATAGTTTGCAAAACATAATCTCTCAGTCAAGAATATTTCTTTTATCTCTTCCCACATCTGCTCTCCAGACAAAGATGTTGATTCTTAGCTGAGGCCTGAGCCCTTTTAGTGCCAAAGATGATGCCTTGCTGGACCTTTCAGCCTTTCAGCCCAGGTTATGTCTTTATGCACCAGCTATCTGTGGTAGAGAAGTGGGGGCGAGGAGGGAGGCTAGACATCCTGCCACACTACTTCAACCTTGCATTGCTTTACTGACCCCTCCAGGTGCTTCCCCTTGCCCTTCCTACCACTCCAATGCAAGCCTTACATTGCCTTGCTCATCCATGCCCTACCCTGATTTCCCTGCCACTTTTATCTTGGCCTTGCCTAGTCCACCTCTGACTCTCCTTCCCTTGCCTATCACTCACTTGCCTTGTGTTGAAAACCAACCCTTTTAGTTGCCTAGCCCTGCTGCCCCTTCCTTGCCTTGCATTACCTTGCAGGCCACTCCCACAGAGCATTTCCCACCATCCATGAGCCAGTGTAGAGGTAGAGTGTTGGCCACTTCTCTTGCTCAGTGATATTCAAACAGCTGGACAGCTTTCAGCTCTGTAACCTGACTTGATCCACCTTGTCTCTCAAAAGTTTCCTCGAGTTGCCCAATAGCACAGACTCTGGTCCGCACTGGCAAGGCATGGAAAATATCTTCCCTAAGTTCCATTCTGAGTTTCTGATGGCTCACTTCAATCCACTCATCCAATTTCTGCATATGCTTAGTCAGGTCTCTTTCCAAGGCTGAGACTTGGGCTGCTGTCAGGGTGTGGACAGTATCTTCCTATGTCTGAAGACTTCTTGTCAGACCACCAACTGTCTAATTTTCCTCATCCCATTGTGGTGTCACTAGGAAGAGGGAGTATGTTTGTGGCATGAGTTGAAAGAGTTTCATCCACATCATTTTATAAGATCTGGACATAAAGTGGCTTGGTTGTTATTTGAAAAAATGGTCTCTAGCAGAGCCACTTCTCCCATGCATTAGATTCCTTGCTCTATGGGTTTCCAAGGGCTGCAGCTCACATGTGGATGGGGCTCATAGCTGGCCTGTGAGTCAGAAAGGGTTAGTGAAAGAGATGAGATGATAAGAGTCACCTTTGCTCCTGAAATGAGCTTTACCAAGGGCATGGAAATGAGGGAGAGAGAGAGATAAAGGAGGGGCAGGCCACCTTGCTCCAATGAATACTGTGTTGATTTATTCTGACCAATAAGTATAAACTTTGTGAAAGACTATAAAAAGATGGCATAGTGTAAAATAAATAGAGAGAAGCTTCCTAAATACAGTATGTTCTTCAGTCTGTTATGACCATCTTGACAGCAACACTCACATAGCCAAAATTTGGAATGCACTTTTGCAATTCAGTACAGCCAAGGATTGCTTACAGATAAAAGCAGCCAGGACAGACTGGCCTGGCTGCCCTTGATCTGGTATGTGCCAGCTTAAATATATACCTGAAACACCCTGGCTACATGCTTTGGTTCCTGTGCAAAAGATCTGTCATTTTAGTCCTGGAGCCCAAGGGCGAAATGTGGATTGCCTGTTCAAAATTCAAGACATGCAAGGATTGGTGGCAGACAAAAACTGCCAAGGACAAATAGGTCTAACCTCCCCTGGGCTTCCTGTCATGTGCACCTGAAATAGAGGTCTATGTGCTTTCCCTCCTGTAGAAGAAAATGTCATTCTGGTCCTGGAGTCCATGGATTGTCTGTGGCAAAATGTGGATTGCCTGTCCAAAATTCAATACAGCCAAGGATTGATCCCAGACAAAAGCTGCCCAGACAAAGGTCTGGCAGGATGGGACCTCTCCTGGGCTGCCTCTCATGTGATTCTGAAACACAGGGGTCTGTGAAGGCATTGAGAGCCCTTGCAGGATCAAGCAGGGCACGGCAAGGCCAGAAAATACATGGAGAAAGGGGGTCTTGATTTCCAGCAAGGTAAAGCAAAGCAAAGGAAGGCTTCAAAGACCAGGCAAGGCAAGTGGTGGCTTTACAAGGCAAGGCAAGGGAGAGATAAGCAAGGCAATGAGAGTCCTAGAAGGACAAGGAAAGGCAAGGCTGGACCAGGAAAAATGGTTAGGAAATTCAAGGTGGGGGATGAGTGAGCAAGCCAGTGCTAGGCAGTGGAGGGAATGAAGGYCAAGAGATGGCTCCAGAAGGGGCAACAAGGTAATGCAAGGTGTGTGTAAGCAAAGCAAAGTAAAGGAATGGTCAGGAATGGCAAGGAAATGCAAGGTACGGTAGACAAGGCAAGACAAAGCAATGCAAGGCAATGGGTCCCCTGAGAGAAACAGGTAAGGCAAAGCAAGGCCAAAAAAAAAGCAGTAGGGAAGTCAAGGTGGGGCGTAGGTGAGCAAGTCAAGGCAAGGCAATGGAGTGGTAAGAAGGGCAACGAAAGGACACGGATGGGTCCAGAAGACAAGGAAATGGAAGGGATTGTCAGGAATTACACGGAAATGTAAAGGAGGTACAGACCTAGCAAAGCAAGGCCCTAGAGTAGAGCAGTAGGCAGCTCAAGAGTAGGAGTTGGCATGCAAGGCAATGCAGGGCAAGGGAGGGTGAGCAGGGCAAAGCAAGGAAATCATTGGGTTTCCAAGGCAAGGCAAGTGAGCGTTATGTCATAGTACTCTCCCAGATGAATTTTGCCAAGACAGACAAGGCTGGCTGGGTTTGACCTTGCTTGGTTCACCTCTAATCTTCTCCTGAAACTCCGGGATGTGGAGGCCCATGAGTCTACTGAGGAGAGGGCAATGGTGATGCCCTGGAGAAAAGCGCTGTAGCTCCAGGCATTCCCTACAGATTGAGGTGGGGAAAAAGGCTTCCCACATGGTGCCCCACAGCACAATATAAATTATGCCCAGTTCTGTCCTCCCATTGGTCCGTTGGCCTTCCCTACCCCTTTTACTCTCATATGTACATGTTCTAGCAAGTTCTTCACTCCCTGTTCCCCCATTGGCTCCTGTAACCCTGCCTATTCACCCTGGCATCCCCTATTGGTCCCTTCCTTGTGTACTGCCCCTGTGCCCTCAGATCATTAGTCCTCTGATGCTCTGCTCCACTCCCTCTCTCCCTGCGTTTAACTCTGGACCCTCCATTGTATTGGGTCTTCTGTCCCTGGACCCCTTTGGCGTTGGAACCAAATAAACCCTCATTGGAACTGCACACAGAAGACCATCCTGTGTTTCCTTGTGGACAGCTGTGCGTGGCGTGCTTGAGTGTGAGTAGTGTGTCCGTGTTGCGAGCCTGCCCGAACGCGGCCTCCCCAAAGACACTTTTAGGGAAGGTAGCAGCACTTCACCACCTTGCTTCGCCGCTACAACTGGCACCCAAACAGGGACATTCGATGTCCTCAAGCCCCTACAAGCATCTCTAGTGGTTGTTGCCATTAGATTTTAAGTCACATTAGGACAGCCACTTCCTGGATGGAGGTATTAAGAAAAACCTCCCAAAGGTGCAGCAGGCAACCCTCCTGGAGTGAGGATCCGATGTTCCTGCAAGACCCCTTCAAGATCTTGTGGTGACCCACTGTTGGGTGAGTGAGTTGCAGTCAGGGTCACCCTTTTCTATTATTTTCTCCTTTTAAATCATGTGGGTGTGAAACAGCAGAATGGGCTCAAGACTCACCGTTCCGCAGTGGGAGATTTATACCCAACCTAAACTAATCCTTGTTTCTCAGGGTGTTAAGTTCTCAAGTGGTAATTTAAATAATTCATGAATTTCATTCATTTTATTTTCAATTATTTTGTGAATGTTACAAGGAAATCAGTTTTAACACTTCTGTTTTGGGACAGAGTTGGGGTGAAATTACGTTTTTCAAACAGAGGGAAACCTTAAAGTGGGGAAATTTATCCTCTCTTTCATTCAATTTATGCTTCTGATAAAGCTATTGGGGAAATTTTGGGAAATGTTGTTCATTTGAGTCCCCAGTTATCTCCCCAGTTGTCACTGTCCTCCCCTCACATTCCTGCTGAGGCATAGTAAAAACCCCCAGAGTAGAAAAGGGGTGAAATGTGCGTTTCTGTGTAAAGCCAAGGCCAAAGGGAAAGCTGCCTCAGTGAAAGACAAGAAGATGAAGAGGAGACAGCGAAAGAGAGATAAAGGAGAGACAGAAATGCTGCGAGAACAGGGCAGCTCGACACAAGAAATTCCTTCTGATAAAGAAGAACTAGCAGCAAAAGTCACTGCGAAATTCGTAAAAATGAATATGTATGAGCCTATTGTGAAATTGTATGCATATGCATTTGAAAGGGGGATAAAAGAAGGGCTGGAGTTCACAGAGGTGCACATGGCCTTTTAAGGAGAGCAATCTCCGCGTCCAGCACTGTAATAAACATACCGGCTCTTACAACTATCATAAAAGTTGTGGAGTTTTTCTGTCTCTCCGTGAAACACTGCTACCTCTTCCTCTAAGGGAAGGTTGAGTGACGGAGCCCGCAAAAAGGCACAGGACTGCTACCAGTCTTCTGCCATCTCTTGACTTCTTCTGTCTGTCCTGGTTTGAAAAGGAAGTGAGTTTTTTAAGATGCTGTGGTCAAACCAATAGGTGCTCAGATTTGAATATTGGCACCTGGCCTGGCCACTGAGGACATGGACACACCTCTGAGACCACCGGGGGTTAAAAGCAGAGAACTCCCAAGAAAATTTTCTCTTGGGTTCCGTCCATGAAAGAGGTCAGACCTCCCCTGCCCAGCTGTGGGCTGGGTGGGGGAGGGGAAGCCATGCAGCCAGGTGAGGTAGGCTGGGCCTTGGACAGAGAAGGGAGGTGAAGGCCTCTGCAGGATGGAAGGGTGGAGGAACACTGAGAGGCATTGGACAGCCACCACCCCACCCAGGAGAGAGAGAGAGAGAGGGAGAGCTGGTGCCTGTGTTTGTGGCACCTTGAAATTTGATAGCACAGCTGGCTGAGAGGGAGAGGGGGGCTGCAGCGAGAAGGTGCCCGGCAGGGCAGCTGTGGGAGTTCTGGACAGGCAGAGCCTGAGATTTTTAACCCTTTTCTTAGATGATGGAAACCTTACAAATGCTGATCCTCCTGGAGTTGAATGAGAAGAGAGATAGAGATGTGATAAGAGGAAATGGGCCACGAGAGAAGTTGAGAAGAATCTTAGGTGGGAGGGATGATGGAGTGGCCTTTGGCTGGACTTTTCTTGTATAGCCATGGACAGAACCATTTTTCCTGTGACACAGAGACTGCATTTAGGGGGAGGCAATGGCTTGGAGCCAAGAGAGTGCAGTGGTGTTATGTGAAGGAGTGCATGAACAGAGACGACAGGTGAGGAGGGTGGTGGTGCCCTCCGTCTTCAGGGAAGAAGACCTCTGTTCTTGAGACCCCTCAGCCCCAGGGGGTGAATCTGGGGGGGACTGGTGTCCCAAAAGTGAGAGACTGTGCTTTTTTTGGAACTGGGCAAAGCATCCTTAAAAGGGGAACCCTAGAAGAAGCTCTGGTCCATGCGCAGTACATGCTCTCAGTGGTGYGAGCACTGTACATGGAAGGAAGAAGTCACGATGGCAAATGATCTCCGGTTGGTGCCACGTGTGACATGGAAACACAAGAGGTTTCAACGGTGTTTCCAGGGGAAGCCTATGGTACAAGAAAGACTCCTCTCTCCTTGATGAACTGAGAATTGATTGTCTAAACTGTAGTGATAGACTGAGAGTTGATGATCTGAGGGGTGGTAACTTAATTGAGAATCCAAGGTTTTGTACTACTGTGATATATTAGAAATTTGATGGGGGGAGGAGGAATGTTTTTGGAAGGTTTTCATTCTGAGTTCTGTATGTGTTTCTTTTTATATATAGTTGTAGGGTAATAAAGTTTTTCTTCTTTATTCCTAAGTTGGAGCCTGCTTTGCTCTATTCCTGGTCACATCTCACAGCAGACACCAGGGAGCATATATTTTCATAGGGGCACTGGCATTGCGCCAGCGTCAAACCGTGACACTGTCCCTCTCTCAGGATGGTGCTGATTACACCATCCTGAGCTGTAACCTAATCCTCCTCCCTATGCCCTCTTTCCCGGTTCCCCCATTCATTATTATGAGCCAAGATGGTGCTGACCCTGTGAGGGGACCCACTGTCTTAGGCCAAATGGCACCAATTTTAATCCTGCCACCACAAAATGGCACCCAGAACCCTCCTCCTCCCTTCTCAGTTCCCGCTCCCCCATGGTTGAGCTCCTCCCCTGTGATGCGTTCCCCTCCACCCACCACATCAATGGTCACTCCTGTGTCAGGACTTCCCCTTTCTCCCAGTGCCACCCTTCCTGGCACAGGTCCTGCCTCTCCTGTTGAATTCTCCACCTCTTTCGCCCCAAGCTCCACCTCTGGTGGCCATGATAATGCTGGTTCCTACATCACTGGAGCTGGAAGTAGACGTGATGGTGACTGGAAAGCAGCCATCTTGGCTGCCAGCAGCCCGCACCAGGACACACCAGTTAACAGGAAGCACTGCTCTTGTGCCAAAAGACCTCCCTCCTCGGAGGAAGAGGACAGTGATTCCTCAGACTCAAATACTGAACCTGAGGATCACTGGGCAGAGGTGCAGAAGCAGGTCACTACGGAGGGTGAATGGGAGATTGCAGGGAGGCTACAAATCCAGGTGGCCCCTGTCCAATTTAAAAGAGGGAAGAACCTGAAATGGGAGTCTATCCCATATGGAGAACTTAAAGGACTTGTTGCTTTCTGCTTGGAAAGCAAGGCGACCTGGTCCCACATGAAAACGACACGGTAGCCTCCCTGGGCTACTCGGGCCAAATAACACGCAGACACCACTGTGGTGGACGGTTAGAAGGTGTTTATTCTTACATCTCGAGGGGTTTATATAGATAGGTTTTGTGCTGACTCAGTGATTAGCAACGACAATAAGAGTTTTCCTATGTTAGAGAAGACTACGTGCTTCTAGCTACATACCGGGGATCTTATCTTTGGGAGCAGATGGGAGAGAGGAGGAAAAGGTGGCCCCTGCTATCTTTCCGTCACAACCCGGGAATCTTCCCGTGCGACGTTCCCTGCCTGTCACACTTCCCCCCTCTCTTTTACTAATGACAGGTTAGTCTTATACGTAGGTATTAAAATGAGGTTAGACATATATATATATATATATAGGCACTAAAATGAGGTAGGTTAGATTGATAAGGAAAAAGGTTTTGGGAACACCTGAGTTTTTGCCAGGCAAGTTTTCTTGCGCGACCGCAGTGATCCCTGTTGAATTCACAGCATTTGTTTGCCGTCCTATGAACAGAATATTATTCCGTTCCAGACGGGCCGAAACGAATGAGACTAGCTATATCAGCAGGCATTGGCCCGAGGTAGATAGTTAAAGATCATTGCAATGACCTTGCTTCAGGGTAGAAATGAGAAGTGGTTAAGCCAAGGTTGATTTTCTTTTGGTTGAACCAGGGATTCAAACAAGTCTGCTAGAGGCTTCCCTTTCTCATCTGCCTCTTGGATAGTCTGTTTTGGAGTTCTGCCATGGAGTCATCTAACGGGACTCCCGTCTTTGGTCTGCTTAGAGCCCATTCCTACTGTTCGGCGGAACACAGGCCTCTTGCTGCGCAATGAACAAGAGGTCCAGTCCCTATGTATCTGCAGGACCACTTGCTTATGAGAAGTTTGAGGAGACGGTTTTTCCAAGGAAGGAATGTGGCTTCTCGATCACTCTGCAAATCTCATCGATGGTCATCTGCAGCTGCGACCAGTCCTGTGGTGCTGAGTCGCTAGGGGCCGAGGACACCTGTTTGCGTTCCGGCTTGCTCTAGGCGGCAGCATTGCGAAAGTTTATACCTAAGTTTAGTGATTGCTCTCTTGCGGCAGTCGGTGGGTTTTTACGTCGAACAGGTGGCTAACCTTCTTTGTCTTGAGTTACAGGACCCTAGGAAACAATAGAACTTGGACACAAAAGTCGTTAGACTGTTGAATTTGGCAAGAGACACACAGGGGACTCACTCCAGATCTCATGGCACAACCCACATACTGGTGCAGAAGGAAAACTACCCCTTATTATTTTTCTTGTTGAGACTTGACCAACTTTGGAAACAGATATCGTCCTTTCGCTTGCCTTACGACGTATGTCAGATACATCTGACCCCTACCTGTGGAACCTGACTCAGGGTAATTCTGTTGGGGGCTGGACTAATGTCTCCATCTGCACACTTACAGTGAGGGCTCTGGCCTCGTGTAGAATACAATAATAGGGGTTGTTAGAGCGACCCTTTTCATAAAAGGGTTTAAACAATCATAACCAAGCAGCAGGAGTCGGTTAGTGTTAGGGGTTAGATTCGTTTGAGGGATAGGAAGGTAGTTCTAACAATACGAGGATCGGGTCCAAGTCTGACCCGGCCGGAGCGGGTTGTCTGAAAGGTTTCCGTTCCGCTGCAGGGTATGTCTTCCGTACGCGTGAGGGACGTTGGGTAGACCTTTGTGGTTTGGCCAGTCTGGAGGCGTACGATTCATGTCTCTCCCTGTCTGGTTGCTTTTTAAATCGCTTTGTAGGTCCAGCCGCTCGGTACCTTGGTTTGTTGACGGTTCGAGCCCTCTCTCATTTGCACTTTCACCCCACTGGTTTTGACCTTGCAAGGACACTGTCCTGCTATTGCCCATGGCCCAATAGTGGGGTGATTTGGCTTAAGACTGTTCATTTTGTAGTGAGTGCATTACCGATTTTGGGGGAACTTTATGTGGTGTCGTGGAAATTTTCATGATGAAGGTGCGGTGTTTTGCAACTCTAGTGTTGCCCAGGTGAAAACTGTTAGGCAACTTGTCGGGCTCTTGTGGGTCCCACCCAGGCCCTGACGCCTGGATCAGGCGACTATTGTTTCACAGCCCCAGGTGTCCACAGGTGCCCCCACCCCTGGGGGAATTGCCAAGTAACTTTTCCCTGGGTTTGAAGCTGGGCACAATAGGATAGAAGACGCTAGTGCTGTGTCGTGATATGGAATGAGGGTTTTGGTTGGTTTGCTCTGGAAACAGGTCTGTAATGCTAAGTATGAAGAATGGGGTGTTCGGTGTTGTGACGTCTCTGAGCGTTTTGCCATCAGTAAGATGTCGCATGACCCACCTGAATGGCTGATGGGGGTAGTAGTCTGGGCTGGCTTGCCCTCTGGCGACCAACCCCAACAGCAAAATCGCACAGAAACACCATTGAAGCTTGGGTCTCACCCGTGCGGGTTTGTCGGGAGCTGTCTGACGGCTTGGAGGTCTGTCACTTTCTTCTGGAAGGGGAGTGTACGCATCTCGAGGACGACCCAATAGCATGTCCTGTAAACAGAAACTCACAATTCTCATCAGTCTCATCCTGCCCACTACGGAGGTCGGGCTTGATGGACCTAAGCGGACACCACCTGACTTTGCTGTCCTTTTTAACAGCTGCGTACCCTCGCCCTGTGAGCATCAACCTCCAGCCCTGTTCCCATTCGCCCAGCTCGTTTCTAATTATAACCTGCGAGCCCTCCTCTAGTGCTCGGTTGGCCCAGTGTTTTTGAATGGGACTGTTTGTTTCATCCCCCCTAGGGAATTGATTCAGTGCTAGTAAAGCGGTTGCTAGTATACGTGCTTGATCCCCTGGGGGAATGGAATTGGCAAAGCCCTCTGCTTTCGCCAACACCTCTAGCCTGGATTTCAGGGTCTGATTTGCGCGCTCGACTATGGCTTGCCCGGTACTGTTATATGGGATACCTTGRACTAATGTGATGCCCCATTTCGAGGCGAATTCTTGCACTGGTTTGGAGGTGAAATTTGAACCGTTGTCGGTTTTGATCTGCTTGGAGATGCCAAGCCATGCCATGGCTGTCAGCCAGTGCTGAATCGTGGCTTTAGAGTTAGTTTTGGGGTGCTACAATCATTCCACTGAGAGTGTCCACTGTCACTGCAAGCCATGCTCGAGGCTTCAGCAGCTGACATAAGATGAAGTCCGACTGCCAGATCTCTGAAGGCTTGAGACCTCTCGGGTTGATCCCACTGGACCACAGGGGTGACTTCTGGCAGTGAGGACAGGTAGCCACCATGTGTTTTGCGTCCGTTGCTGAGATCCTGCATCTCTTTGCCAGTGCCTTGGCTCCAATGTGGAGCGACTTGTGCAGCTGACAAGCTTCTTGCAACGTCCACACACCTTTTGCTGCGGTGTCTACTTTGTCGTTGCCAATCTGGAAGTAACCTTTAACTGAGTTGTGACTGTTGATGTGGATGACGGATACGGTTCCCTGTCGTGAGGAGAGTGCCTCCTCCAGCATCAGGGCCGCTGTAGATGTTGACACACCTGGTCCTG
>NDFG01001835.1:60044-97519 GCA_002167245.1 Sporophila hypoxantha
AAAGAGACGAGATCAATGAGAGGCCACTGCCATCGTGGTAGCTGCCTTGCTGCCCATCAAATTGACTTGGAAATCAATCAGACCACTGTAATGGTTGACAGGGCCTATCAGAGCCGATTGATTCCAGCCTTGATGAGCTTGTCGAACGGCGAACCTGCAAAAGGGTCACAATAGAAACCCTCTCACCAAGCTCCAATGGAATTAGCCCCTTGTGTTTGAATCCCCATAAGGTCCGAGAAGGGTACCGGTGCTCATTCCATGACCTGAGAGAGGTGAACAAGACAATCATACCCATGGGTCCAGTTCATGACACTGCTTCCTGTGAACTCAGCATTCCCGAAGTGATCAGCCAGTGCTGACAGTTGCGGTGGACATCAAGGACTGCCTTTTTCTAAAATTACCCTTGCCCCTGAAGACATGAGATCGACTTCGCCTTCTCTGGTTGTGTTCCCGAAAACGGCCCAGCGGACCCCAATTCTTCTGATTCCGAATGGAGAGGCTCGCCACAAGATTGAGTAGATTGTCCCACCATCTGCCAAGTCACCGTGGACAGAAGGCTGATGGCCAGTTCCGAAACTTCCTACCCCACCACGACGCATCATGTCAATACATGGATGAGCATTTTGAGTTGCAGAGGCACCAACAGAGCGAGCCAAAGTGGACACCTTGGTCTACAATACAGAGCACCCTCCAGCCAACGGTTTCGGAGGTCCGCAAGTGTAAAGATAAAGATAAGGACCCTGCGGAGCCTTCCTGGTGTGGATCAAAGCATCGCTACGTGACTCCCCCAAATGAAGATCCCACCGATATGTCAAGGACCTTCACGATGTTCCAAGCGCTGGTAGATCACTGCAGGTGACTCGGTAACATCATCCTGATCCTCTGAGGTCCATGGACCCTTTAAATGACTCCTGAAAGGAAAGCACCCTGGGACACCAGAGAGCTGACACCGCAACGACAGCTCCTCGACTTCATGCGAACAGCAGATTCCACTGGCACGCTCGCCAGGGTGAACCAGCTGTTCCCCTGACCTGTACGTCCACTTCACGCAAAGGGAGGCGTGGGGGCACTGGCTCAAGGACCTTTCCAGAAACTCCCGACCGATCCAGTGGGTGATCCCTCGGAGAATCGCTCGTGCATTTCTCCCAGGAATCGAATGTATCGCCACGCTCATCAGGAAAGGCAGGAAACTCGCAATTGAGACACCTAGGAACTGAGCCACAAGAATTTTGCCTTCCTTCCTCAAGCGACAATCACGGAGTCAACCACAATTTCAGAACACCGCCCTTGCTCTCACCGGCTTGCGGAGGAAAGTCTCTACTCTGCCAAACCACCTGGAACCCCAGCTGCTGATCATCGTCGACATGGACACACCACCGAAAGTCAAGGACTGACCCGCAGCCAGGACCAACGTTTTCAACGGATGCTTCTCCACAACCTCCACTGCAGCAGCAGTGTGGCCAAGAGGGGAACAGTGGCATTGCGTCAAAGCGTGTGACCCACACTGTCAGTGCAAGCAACTGGAAGCAACAGCAGTGGTCTTGGCGTGCGGACTCTTCCGAGATGAGCACCTCAACATTGTAAGGACTACTCTATATTTCGTGGCAAGGCTCTGCCTAGCCATGGCAGCGAAAAAAAGAAGAGATATGGGTGAGTTTTCATTCTCTGGGAGAGACTCGGATGAATTAGTTGTAAGAAGGGCTGCGTATTTGGGATGGATGAGAATGCGAATACATTGTGATCTGCTGGGATGGAGTGGGATGTAAGAAGACAGTCTTTGATGTCAATGACTGCATCCAGTCTACGTGGGGAGAGAGCTGCAGGGTGAGGTTGCTGGGCTACAGGGGAGCCTCCACACTCAAATGACTATTGATCATTTGAGGTCGTGCAAAGAGCTACCACTGTCTTATGCACAAAGTACAGGGAGTGTTCCAAGGGCTATTGGTGGAGAAGAGAGATGGCGACTGGAATGAACTGCTTTTGTAATGAAGGCACTCTGAGTGCTGTCCAGCTTTTTCAGCTGAAGAGGGGGCGGAATCGATACACAGGGCAACAAATTGGCTCAACTAGACTATATAGCCAAGAGTGTGGTGTCAATCTATGAGGTGAGCCGGAAGCTAGAGAATTAGAGAGATGTGAGGCGGGTTTCGTAGCACTGATAGTGTTGTTGTAAGGATAAAAGGCTCACATGCGGGATGAATATATGTAAGGGTTGACTAGACACAAGATCGAAAGGTCTTGACCATGATGAGGTTATGGAGGGTTCAAGAATGTCTGACAACGCTCGCGCTCACATGGGATGAGTCTGACTAGGTGGATGTTACAGCATATTACACTCACGCATGGGCGTGAGTCGAGTCCTAGAGAGTCGAGGATTGGAAGGGCACAACTTAAGTAGAGAGAGAGACCAAGATCTGCCGCGCGATAGATGGGACTGAGGCCATAGCAAGTTAGGAAGTGGGTGATGAAAATGTGTAGAATCTGCCGCGGTGTCCACTGTGGAGATAAATTTTGAAGCCTTTTTATAATCAGGCAGCACTCTAAAAGAGGGATGTCTTGACTCAAATCTCTGTCCAAAATGCCACTGGGTTTGTCAGGTGTCCAGTCTGTCCATTTCAGAGAAAAACTTGAGCAAGTGAAGTGCCTCGATGTAAAAACCATGGTGGGTCTAAACACATTACTTAATAATGATTTCATCTCTTGGACCACAGTCTGGACTTCCAGTAACGCATGCAAGTTGTCAGGTCCCGCTGATTGAATCACCAATAACTCAAATGTCTCGTGGTCCATCAGCAGGTCCAAATTTCCTGGTTGGAATTTAGTAAACTTCTTCATCATCAAATTGTATAGACAGGGAACTTACCAGCGAGCGTCGGGTCCACATCTGGGCATGTTGGTAGGCCTTGGAAAGTTGGCACTCCTCTTCATAGTAGGTGTATTGTAAATTATTTCTTGGCACACTGACTCTCCAAGATGGTGAGAATGCACAACAGAACAGCTTGGAATTTGGTGTAACTCGTGCGGGGTCACCCCACACTCCGTTATCGCTGTGTAGTTTCCTGGATTGTGAGCTGAAGGGTACGGGGTAATGTTGGTTCTGCTGATGATGAGAACTGCAGCACAATGCTTGAAATGTTCTTTGCGCTTTTGACACAGTGGCTGATGGACATGTATGGAGGGGTTATCGTTGTAAAAAAGTCTTTATTGCACTTGACTGGTGGATGACTGAGTTTGCAGCCATTAAAACTTCATATATCTTTATTTTTGTGGTGTTATTTTGCTGTCATGGAAGTTTCAGCCACCCGTGGCTGAGCCGCTGGGCTATAGCATATATCTCCATAGATGTTAAATCAGGTGACCCTCTACCATCTGTGGATGGTGGGCTCAGGTCAGGGGAGGAGTGCTCTTACATTTTCCTACATTCTATGTTCACGTAAGAAACTGCCAGTTGCAAAGCAATTCTCTCTTGCATTGGGATCATCAATCTTTATCAATTGCTATCTTTGAAGCAGTCAATAAACTTATATAAATATTTCATTGGTACCCTGGCAGATGTCAGCAAAGGCTTTGTTGTGTGCTGGAATGCCTAGAAGAGCCGGCTGGAGTCCACGAAGCACACCAGCAGAAACAGTTCCGGTCTGAAGCTCTCCCCGGCATATGGGGTAGGCTGCTTGGTCGGGTAGAAGCTGGGAAAGGAGGCTTTCTAGCAAGCGAAATGGAGTACGGTAAAGATGAGGAGAGAGGCAGAGCTCCAGCAGTGGGGATTTATCAGAGGGACTGAAAAGGGTACAGAGTGAAAGGGAAGTTAGGATGCGGAGGGGGGATTGAACACTTGTAAGGGTGGGAGCGGGGGGGGGGGGGGAGGATAAAGCCTCAGACCAATAACAGAACATATAACTTAATAGACAAAAATATATAACAAAGCACGGCAGCATGGGTGGGGATTTGGGGGTTGCCCAATTACTTTGGTCCCAGATGGAAAATTCTGGGCCATGGGAATGGGCAGACAGTGATGGACAAGGGGGTTGGCATTAGCAACATAGGAGGGTTCATAAATTAATATAAAATTTGTAACAAAACGGCGGAGTAACTTAGCAACTGAAAGACTACAGGCGTGGCTGAGGAAGAAATGGGAGTGGGGCTCAGGAAGATGCCATCCTATAGGTAATAGAACTTAATATAAAATATTAACATTTAACATTAAACTAAGGAACCCGTGGCCAAACAGCACATGTACCACAACAGTTGTGGGGTGTGCCGTCTTGGTGTTTTAAAAAGAGCATTTTGGGTGGCATTCTTAATATCATCAGGACAGCCCTAGGGATGTCCTGGGTTGGTCCTACTGGCTTGAAGTGAATCACTCTCCACTGAAGCATCTCTAAGGTCAGTTGGGCTTGTTCCTCCTCATCTTATAGCTCTTAATTAGTCCTCTTAAGCTGTTTTTCCTACTCATGCTCCCAAAGGAGAAACTCAGTGGGGAGAGGAGACTGCCATCATGTTAGCCGGTCATGCAGCATGAAACGTGGGCGAGAATGTCACATTTAGTAAATTTTTTGAAACAGGGCAACCCCCTCCCATACTTTACACCATCCTTGTGACAGGCAGGAACGCGCACAGGAGATCCGGGTTGTGACGGAAAAGATAGCAGGGCCACCTTTTCCTCTCTTCCCATCTGCTCCCAAAGATAAGATAACGAAACCCCCGGTATGTAGCTAGAAGCACATTAGTCTTCTCTAACATAGGAAAACTCTATTGTCTTACTAATCACTGAGTCAGCAAAACCTATCTATATAAACCCTCGAGATGTAAGATAAAAGCCTTCTAACCGTCCACACAGTGGTGTCTGCGTGTTATTGGCCCGAGTAGCCCAGGGAGGTACCGTGTCGTTTTCATGTGGGACCAGGTTGCCTTGCTTTCAAGCAGAAAGCAACATAGTGGTGCCGAAAACCCGGGAACTGGAAAGAATCTCGGGGTTTGGGAATAATCCTGGACTACAGACGACGGCCGCAGCAGCGGGACTGACTGCGGCGGGGGGACATCCAGGACCCGCGATTTGGATGGAGGCATCGCCGAAGGTCGTAAGTTCAATGCATGCACAATGGGGAATAAAATGTGAGCTGAGTTCTTTACTCTTGCTGTGGAAGACTCTACAGCTCGGTGCATAGAAGCCCGCAGATATTGTACATGCTGAGGTTTGGGGAGGTGCACCACAGCCTGGCTGAGGACACACAAGTCCACAGGCAGTGGGAAAAGTTTAAAAGCGTGGGGAAAAGTGGAAACAGCCTTACCGCAAAGCTATTGAGGAACAAGAGGACTTGAAAGCTGCAAAAACATGTTTATTGCGCACGCCGCAATCGGGTGAGTGTAGCGACACAGACCCCCCCGTGACCGAATCCGGGGAGTGCGGAGAACGGGCGCGATCCAGACCCCCCAGGGACGATTCGGCCGAAAATGGGACCGCGGGTACCGACCGCGCCCCATCCCCTCCGTGCCTGAGCCCAGACCCCCCGTCCTCCCGCGGGACCCCCCGGACCGGGACCGCCTCGGAAACCCGCGGTTTTTCCGCCGCGTGTCCCCCGCCCGCCACGTTTGAACACCCGCAGTTTCCGCGCCTCCTCCCGCTGCTGCTGCCCCCCCGCCACTGCCCGACGCCCTCGTTTCGCTCCCAGTGCCAGGCGTGCAGGACCGTCTGGCCCTAGCACGGTGCCCCGCACCACCGCCGCCGCCGCCTTTACCCCCCCCGCACCGTTGCTGCCGCTGCCACGCCAGGGCCGTCCGGCGCGGCTCGGACGTCCCGTTCCCGCCGGCCGCCCAGCCCAGGGGCGAGCAGACGCAGGCAGCGAGCTGGCGCCCGCAATCCTTTTGGGGCGACTTAACCAGAGCCGCCCGCGCCGCGGAAAAAGCAGCTGCGAGAGCGTGAGTCCGGCAGAGTTGCCGGCCATGTTGGTTCAAGATGGCGCGGACGGGATCGGGCGGGGCGGGCCAATGTGACCACAGCGGGAAAGCTCGGAAACAAGGGAGACCCAAACGCGCATGCGCGGGAGGGCGGAGAGGAGCAGATTCTTGCCGGGGAGTCGATCTGATGTCACCCCGTATAAGGGAGAGATCCTCCCTGCGGGAGGCAGGGCAAGTCCAGGGGCGGGAGCGCACCGCCTCGGGGGAGGAGCGGGGCGGAGTCGAACAAAACGGCAGGAGGACGGAAGTCTGTCACCAGTTTACTTCCGACTCTGAATGAGCAACAGTCTCAGACCGCTCCGAGCCAGCGGCGACTCGGAGGAGGAGAGAACAGAATTATTGCAGTTTTGGGACGAAAACCGAAAAGCTCTTTAAACAAACGGGAACCGGTCGCAATACAAACTCACAGACTGGGGAAAAATAAAGATAGCCTGTGCAAACTGGAAGAGGAGGGTCCGTGCATGCCTTTCCCTGTAAGGGTTACGGAGCAGGAGAAATTTGCGAAAAACGTACACGCCGTGCAATCCAAAAGAGAATTCAAGCGATTCTTAAGGCTATTTCGAAAAAGGGATGAATTCGGGGGTGGTTTCCACACTTATAGATGGTCTTTTAGCAATGATGACTTGCTGCCTTTTGATATTTGGCAAACAAGCCGTATGCTTTTTGATGGAGGGGGAGAATTGTTTTTAAAACAAGAAAGGGCAGATCGATGTTCGGGCGCATTAGCCAGGAATCCGGGAGGGACAGGCATATGCATGGGTCAGGCTTGTCCGTCTGCTAGGGAAAATGATGATGTGGCAACCCCTCAGCAGCAGGCTGCGGCGCTCCGGCGGAAGAGGTCAGAGCACTTCCGAGCGGCGGAGAGAAGCCATGCAGATTGTCACTAGGGTTGTAGATCGACCAAAGCCATGTCCACTATCAAACAGGAGGAGAGCGAAAGTTTTACACAGTTTGTTGATCGCTTACAGGCTGCAGTGGATTCATCTGCCCTGCTCCTGAAGCGAAAGGACCTGTGGTAGAGATTGTTTTGCGCCAGCAGTGTAATACTGTCACAAAACATATGAGGTCTTGCCGGGTGCTAACCTGGCAGATATGATCAAACATGTGGTGAAAGAGGACAGCTCACTCCCATCCAGACTGCGGTTAATACGCTAACCAGTGCAATGGTTGTTTTAAATGTGGTCAGGCAGGTCATGTTGCAGCAGGCAGTCCCCAGCCGGCACGGCCGCCCCTAGCAGCACCCTCATCCCAGCAACGCCGAGAGGGATCTGCTGGGCTGTGGAAGAAGGGTCACCTCGCTAGGGACTGCAGGTCTCGGCCCGGGGAAAGGGAAAGGAGGGGCGGGGTAGGCCTAATCCAGCCTCCCTCCCACTATGTATGCGAGACGCCCATTTATGCCAATCCCTCTAGTGGGGCGGGGAACCATTATTACCTATGCTTCACAGCAGGCAGCCAACATTACATCCCCACAGCGATGCAATGGCAAAGGCATCAGCACACACCACAGCATCTGTGCACCCCACCCCACAACTGCGCAGCGCCACAGGGCCAGCAGGGGATGCCCCAGAACAAAACCCCTGGCGTGGCCCTGGCATGAAAATAGGGAAAGAGCCCTTGAAAGTTGTGGGGAAACTGTCAGTCTTTGTTGGTAGTGAGTCGGGACCCCCAACAAACCATAGGGCTCAGTTTTGGGCAGACACTGGATCCGACTGCACAATTATTCCCAATCACATTGGCCTGGACACTGGCAATCTAGAGAAGTTCCTCCAGTGAACGGAGTAGGGGACAAACCCGGGCTTGAAAAGCACCCAGCTGGTGGCTCTAACACTTCACACAAACAAGGGACCAGAGCAAACAGTAGATTTACCCTACATTTTACAAAATTCTCCTCCTTGATAGGAGGGACGTCCTCGCATATGCTGGGAGTCAGGATTACAAATTTCATGAGGGACTGCATCCCATCCTCTGCTGCCCATCAAATTGACTTGAAATCATAAGACCCTGTATGGGTTGAGCAGTGGCCTTATCAGAGCTCGAGTGACGCCTTGCTGGAGCTGCGAACGCGAACTGCAAAAGGGTCACATAGAACCTCCACCCAGCCATGGATACCCTGTGTTTGTAATCCCCAAAAAGGTCGGAGAAGGGTACCGTCTCATCCATGGCCTGAAGAGAGGTGAACAAGACAATCAGACCCATGGGTCAGTTCAACACTGCTTCCTGTGAACTCAGCCATTGCCGCGACAGCCGTGCACAGTGCTGGACATCAAGGACTTGCTTTTTCTCAATACCCTTGCACTGAAGACAGAGAGGACTGCTTCTCTGTTGTGTTCCAAACGGCCAGCGACCCAATCTTCGATTCCAATGGAGAGTGCTCCCACCGGATTAGCTAGATAGTCCTACCATCTGCAAGTCACCGTGGACAGAGCGCTGATGCCAGTCCGAAATTCCTACCCACCACGACCATCATTTAATAGCAATGGATGACATTTTAGTTGCAGCACCATCGACGAGCAAGTGGATCACCGTGGTGTCTACAATTACGAGACTCCAGGCCAACGTTTCGAGGGTCGCAAGTGTAAAGATAAAGAAAGGACACTGCGTGACCTTCCTGGGTGCTGGGAATCAAAGCTCCTACGGACTTCCTCCCAAAGTGAAGATCCACCGAGATGTCAAGACGCTTCACACGATGTGCAAGCGCCTGGTAGGATCACTGAGTGGACTCGTAACATCCACGTGTTCAGGTCATGTATGCCTTTAAATGACTCCTGAAAGGAAAGCACCCTGGGAACCCAGAGAGCTGACACCGAAGCGACGAGCTCCCTCGACTTCAGCGAACAGCAGATGTCCACTGCACGCTCGCCAGTGGAACCCAGCTGTGCCCCTGGATGTACGTCACTTCACGCAAAGGAGGCGTGGGGCACTGGCTCAAGGCTTCCGAGAACTCCGGACCGATCCAGTGGTGATCCTCGGAGGATCGCTCGTGCATTTTCTCAGGAATCGAATGTATCGCCAGCCTCATCAAGGAGAGAACTCGCATGAGACACACCTAGGAACATGAGCCCACAGAGAATTTGCCTCCCTTCTCAGCAAACAATCACGGAGTCAACACTAATTTCAGAACACCTGGCCCTGCTCTCACCGGCTTTCGGAGGAGAAGTCTCCTACTCTGCCAAACCACCGCTGGAACACAGGGGTAATTCTGGCGTGAGGAAAGTAAGCCCATGTGTTTGCGTCGTTTGCTGAGTCCTGCATCTGCTTTGCAGTGCTTGGTCATGTGGAGCGACTTGTGAAGCTGAAAGCTTCTTGCAACAGTCACAACTTTTGCTGGGCGGTGTCTATTGTCGTTGCCAATCTTGGAAGCTAACACTTTAACTAGTTGTGACTGTTTGATGTGGATGAGGATACGGGTTCTGTCGTGAGGAGAGTGCTCTCCAGATCAGGGCCGCTGTAGATGTTGACACACTGGTCGCATGGTAGGCAGAGCCTTGCCAGAATATAGAGTCGTTACAATGTTGAGGTGCTCATCTCGGAAGAGTCCGCACGCCAAGACCACTGCTGTTGCTTCCAGTTGCTGCACTGACAGTGTGGGGTCACACGCTTTGACGCAATGCCACTGTTCCCCTTCTTGCCACACTGCTGCTGCAGTGGAGGTTGTGGAGGAAGCATCCGTGAAAACCGTTGGTCCTGGCTGCGGTCAGTCCTTGACTTTCGGTGGTGTGTCCATGTCGACGATGATCAGCAGCTGGGTCCAGGGTGGTTTGGCAGAGTAGGAGATTTCTCCTCCGAAGCCGGTGAGAGCAAGGGCCAGGTGTTCTGAAATTGTGGTTGACTCCGTGATTGTCTGCTTGDGGAAGGGAAGGCAAATTCTTGTGGGCTCAGTTCCTAGGTGTCTCAATGCGAGTTTCCTGCCTTTCCTGATGAGGCTGGCGATACATTCGATTCCTGGAGAAAATGCACGAGCGATTCCTCCGAGGATCACCCACTGGATCGGTCGGGAGTTCTCGGAAGGTCCTTGAGCCAGTGCCCCCACGCCTCCCTTTGGCGTGAAGTGGACGTACAGGTCCAGGGGCACAGCTGGGTTCCACCTGGCGAGCGTGCCAGTGGACATCTGCTGTTCGATGAAGTCGAGGGAGCTCGTCGCTTGCGGTGTCAGCTCTCTGGGTTCCCAGGGGTGCTTTCCTTTCAGGAGGTCATTTAAAGGGTCCATGACCTCAGGAGGAATCAGGATGATGTTACGAGTCCACTGCAGTGATCCTACCAGGCGTTGCACATCGTGAAGCGTCTTGACATCTCGGTGGATCTTCACTTTGGGAGGAGTCACGTAGGAGCTTGTGATTCCCACACCCAGGAAGGTCACGCAGGGTCCTTTCTTTATCTTTACACTTGCGACCTCGAAACCGTTGGCCTGGAGGGTCTCTGTAATTGTAGACACCAGGTGATCCACTTGGCTCGTCGATGGTGCTGCAACTAAAATGTCATCCATGTATTGAATGATGGTCGTGGTGGGGTAGGAATTTCGGACTGGCATCAGCGCTCTGTCCACGGTGACTTGGCAGATGGTAGGACTATCTACTAATCCTTGTGGGAGCACTCTCCATTGGAATCGAAGATTGGGTCGCTGGCCGTTTGGGAACACAACAGAGAAGGCGAGTCGCTCTCTGTCTTCAGGGTGCAAGGGTATTGAGAAAAAGCAGTCCTTGATGTCCAGCACTGTGCACGGCTGTCCTTCGGGAATGGCTGAGTTCACAGGAAGCAGTGTCTGAACTGGACCCATGGGTCTGATTGTCTTGTTCACCTCTCTCAGGTCATGGATGAGACGGTACCCTTCTCCGGACCTTTTGGGGATTACAAACACAGGGGTATTCCATGGGCTGGTGGAGGGTTCTATGTGACCCTTTTGCAGTTCGCGTTCGACCAGCTCCAGCAAGGCTGTCACTCGAGGCTCTGATAAGGGCCACTGCTCAACCCATACAGGGTCTTATGAATTTCAGTCACTTGATGGCAGCAGAGGATGGATGGGCAGTGGCCCTCATAGGATAAATTTGTAATCCTGACTCCCAGCATAGCGAGGACGTCCCTCCTATCAAGGAGGAGAATTTTGTAATGTAGGGGTAAATTGCTACTGTTTCTCTGGTCCCTTGTTTGTGTGAAGTGTTAGAGCCACCAGCTGGGTGCTTTTCCAAGCCCGGGTTTGTCCCCTACTCCGATTCACTGGAGGAACTTCTCTAGATTGCCAGTGTCCAGGCCAATGTGATTGGGAATAATGTGCAGTCTGATCCAGTGTCTGCCCAAAACTGAAGCCCTATGGTGTCGGGGGTCCCGACTACCACAAAGGACGACATGTTTCCCCACAACTTTCAAGGGCTCTTTCCCTATTTTCATGGCCAGGGCCACGCCAGGGTTGTGGTCTGGGGCATCCCCTGCTGGCCCTGTGGCTCTGCGCAGCTTGTGGTGGTGGGGTGCACAGATGCTGTGGGTGGTGCTGCATAGCTTTGCCATTGCATCGGTGGTGGGATGTATGTTGGCTGCCTGCTGTGGAAGCATAGGTAATAATGCGTTCCCCCGCCCACTGAGGGTTGGCATAAATGGGCCGTCTCGCATCACATAGTGGGAGAGGCTGGATAGGGCCTACCCCGCCCCTCCTTCCCGTTCCCCGGGCCGAGACCTGCAGTCCCTAGCGAGGTGACCCTTCTTCCACAGCTCCAGCAGATCCCTCTCGGGCGTTGCTGGGATGAGGGTGCTGCTAGGGGCGGCCGTGCCGGCTGGGGACTGCCTGCTGCAACATGACCTGCCTGACCACATTTAAAACAAGCCATTGCACTGGTTAGCGTATTAACCGCAGTCTGGATGGGAGTGAGCTGTTCCTCTTTCACCACATGTTTGATCATATCTGCCAGGTTAGCACCCGGGGCAAGACCTCAGTATGTTTTGGTGACAGTATTACACTGCTGGCGCAAACAATCTGCTACCACAGGTCCTTTCGCTTCAGGAGGCAGGGCAGATGAATCCACTGCAGCCTGTAAGCGATCAACAAACTGTGTGAAACTTTCGCTCTCTCCTGTTTGATAGTGGACCATGGCTTTGGTCGATCTACAACCCTAGTGACAATCTGCATGCTTCTCCTCGCCGCTGCGGAAGTGGCTCTGACCTCTTCCGCTCGAGAGCGCGCAGCCTGCTGCTTGAGGGGTTGCCACATCATCATGTTTCCCTAGCAGACGGGACAAGCACTACCGCACGCAAAAATACGCAATGCCTGTCCCTCCCCGGATTCCTGGGCTAATGCGGCCGAACATCGATCTGCCCATTCTTGTTTAAAAACAATTCTCCCCGCTCCATCAAAAAGCATACGGCTTGTTTGCCAAATATCAAAAGGCAGCAAGTCATCATTGCTAAAAAGACCATCTATAAGTGTGGAAACCACCCCCGAATTCATCCCTTTTTCTGAAATAGCCTTAAGAATCGCTTGAATCTCTTTTGGATTTYCAGGCGTGTACGTTTTTCGCAAATTTTCTCCTGCTCCGGTAACCCTTACAGGGAAGGCATGCACGGAGCCCTCCTGTTCCCAGTTTGCACAGGCTATCTTTATTTTTCCCCAGTCTGTGAGTTTGTATTGCGACCGGTTCCCGGTTTTGTTTAAAGAGCTTTTCGGTTTCGTCCAAAACTGCAATAATTCTGTTCTCTCCTCCTCCGAGTCGCCGCTGGACTCGGAGCGGTCTGAGGACCTGTTGCTCCATTCAGAGTCGGAAGTAAACTGGTGACAGACTTCCGGTCCTCCCTGCCGTTTTGTTCGACTCCGGCCCCGCTCCTCCCCTCGGAGGCGGTGCCGCTCCCGCCCCCTGGACTTGCCCTGCCTCCCGCAGGGGAGGATCTCTCCCTTATACGGTGGTGACATCAGATCCGACTCCCCGGCAAGAATCTGCTCCTCTCCGCCCTCCCGCGCATGCGCGTTTGTGTCTCCCTTTGTTTCCGAGCTTTTCCCGCTGTGGTCACATTGGTCCCGCCCCTCCCCGAGCCRGTCCGCGCCATCTTGGAACCAACATGGCCGCGGCAACTCTGCCGGACTCACGCTCTCGGCAGCTGCTTTTTCCGCGGCGCGGGCGGCTCTGGTTAAGTCGCCCCAAAAGGATTGCGGGCGCAGCTCCGCTGCCTGCGTCTGCTCGGCGCCCGGTGGGCTGGGCGGCGGCGGCGGGAACGGGACGTCCGAGCCGGCGCCGGACGGCCCTGGCGTGGCAGCGGGCAGCGGGAACGGTGCGGGGGGGGGGTAAAGGGCGGCGGCGGCGGTGGGTGCGGGGCACCCGTGCTAGGGCCAGACGGTCCCGGCGCAACGCCGGGCACTGGGAGCGAAACGGAGGGCGTGGGGCAGTGGCGGGGGGGCAGCAGCAGCGGGAGGAGGGGCGTGGAAACCGCGGGTGTTCCGAAAGGTGGCGGCGGCGGGGGGAGCACGGGCGGAAAAACCGCGGGTGTTTCCGAGGCGGGTCCCGGGTCCGGGGGGTCCCGCGGGAGGACGGGGGGGTCTGGGCTCAGGCACGGAGGGGGATGGGGCGCGGTCGGTACCCGCGCGGTCCCATTTTCGGCCGAATCGCTCCCRGGGGGGGTCTGGATCGCGCCCGGTTCCCGCACCTCCCCGGATTCGGTCACGGGGGGGGTCTGTGTCGCTYCACTAACCCCGAGTTGCGGCGTGGCCAATAAACATGTTTTTGCAGCTTTCCAAGTCTCTTGTTCCTCAATAGCTTTGCGTAAGGCTGTTTCCACTTTTCCCCACGCTTTTAAACTTTTCCCACTGCCTGTGGACTTTGTGTCCTCAGCCAGGGCTGTGGTGCACCTCCCCCAAACCTCAGCATGTAAAATATCTGCGGGCTTTTCTATGGCCCCGAGCTGTAAGAGTCTTGCCACAGCAAGAGTAAAGAACTTCAGCTCACATTTTATTCCCCATTGTGCATGCATTGAACTTACGACCTTCGCGATGGCCTCCATCCAAATCGCGGGTCCTGGGATGTCCCCCGCGCCGCAGTCAGTCCCGCTGCTGCGGCCGTCGTCTGTAGTCCAGGAGTATTCCCAAAACCCCGAGATCTTTCCGAGTTCCCGGGTTTCGGCACCACTATGTTGCTTTCTGCTTGGAAAGCAAGGCAACCTGGTCCCACATGAAAACGACACGGTAGCCTCCCTGGGCTACTCGGGCCAAATAACACGCAGACACCACTGTGGTGGACGGTTAGAAGGCGTTTATTCTTACATCTCGAGGGGTTTATATAGATAGGTTTTGTGCTGACTCAGTGATTAGTAAGACAATAGAGTTTTCCTATGTTAGAGAAGACTATGTGCTTCTAGCTACATACCGGGGGTTTCGTTATCTTATCTTTGGGAGCAGATGGGAGAGAGGAGGAAAAGGTGGCCCCTGCTATCTTTCCGTCACAACCCGGGATCTTCCGTGCGCCGTTCCCTGCCTGTCACAAGGACTGTGTAAAGTATGGGAGGGGGTTGCCCTGTTTCAAAAATTTACTAAATGTGACATTCTCGGCCCACGTTCTCATGCTGCATGACCTGCGGCACATGATGGCAGTCCTCCTCTCTCCCACTGAGTTTCTCCTTTGGGAGCATGAGTAGGAAAAACAGCTTAAGAGACTAATTAAGAGCTATAAAGATGAGGAGGAACAAGCCCAACTGACCTTAGAGATGCTCAGTGGAGAGGGTGATCACTTCAAGCCAGTAGGACCAACCCCAGGACATCCCTAGGGCTGTCCTGGATGATATTAAGAATGCCACCCAAAATGCTCTTTTTAAAACACCAGACGGCACACCCCCACAACTGTTGTGGTACATGTGCTGTTTGGCCACGGGTTCCCTTAGTTTAATGTTAAATGTTAGATATTTTATATTAAGTTCTATATACCTAAGATGGCATCTGTCCTGAGCCCCCACTCCCCATTTCTTCCTCAGCCACGCCTGTCAGTCTTTCAGTTGCTAAGTTACTCCCGCCGTTTTGTTACAAATTTTATATTAATCTTATGACCCCTCCTATGTTGCTATGCCAACCCCCCTTGTCCATCACTGTCTGCCCATTCCCATGGCCCCAGAATTTTCCATCTGGGACCAAAGGTAATTGGGCAACCCCCCAAATCCCCACCCATGCGCTGCCGTGCTTTGTTATTATGTTTTGTCTATTAAGTTATGATGTTCTGTTATTGGTCTGGAGGCGAGTTATTCCTCCCCCCCCCCCGGCCACCCTTTAAAAGTTGCTTCAGTCCCCGCCCTCGGGGGCAGACTCCTGCAACTTCCCTTTCACTCTGTACCCCTTTTTCAGTCCCTCTGAATAAATCCCCCACTGCTGGAGCCTGCCTGCCTCTCCGTCATCTTTACGTGACTCTCTTTCGCTGGCGCTAGAAAGCTTGCCCTTCAGCCCGGACCGAAGCAGCCTACCCCCATATGCCGGGGAGAGCTCAGACCGGAACTGTTTGCTGCTGGTGTGCTCGTGGACTCCAGCCGGGCTCTTCTAGGCATTCCAGCACACAACAAAGCTTTGCTGACATCTGCCAGGGTACCAATGAAATATTTATTAAGTTTATTGACTGCTTCAAAGATAGCATTGATAAACAGATTGATGATCCCAATGCAAGAGAGGAATTGCTTTGCAAGCTGGCAGTTTCTTACGTGAACATAGAATGTAGGAAAATGTTAAGAGCACTCCCTCCTGACCCTGAGCCCACCATCCAGCAGATGGTAGAGGTGTGCACCTGATTAACATCTATGGAATATATGGTAGCCCAGGCGGTCAGCAAGGGGGTGGCTGAAACTTCCATGACAGCAAAATAACACCACAAAATAAAGGTAATATGAAGTGTTTTAAGTGCGTCAAACTCAGTCATCCACCAGTCAAGTGCAATAAAGACTTTTTACAACGATACCCCTCCACTACATGTCCATCAGCCACTGTGTCAAAAGCGCAAAGAACATTTCAAGCATTGTCTGCAGTTCTCATCATCAGCAGATCCAACATTACCCCGTTTACCAGCGACATCCAGGAAACTACAAGCTGAGTGTGGGGTGACCCCGCACGATTACACCAAATTCCAAGCTGTTCTGTTGTGCATTCCCCACCATCTTGGAGAGTCAGTGTGCCAAGAAATAATTTACAATGACACCTACTATGAAGAGGAGTGCCAACTTTCCAAGGCCTACCAACATGCCCAGATGTGGACCCGACGCTCGCTGGTAAGTTCCCTGTCTATACAATTTGATGATGAAGAAGTTTACTAAATTCCAACCAGGAAATTTGGACCTGCTGATGGACCACGAGACATTTGAGTTATTGGTGATTCAATCAGCGGACCTGACAACTTGCATGCGTTACTGGAAGTCCAGACTGTGGGTCCAAGAGATGAGATCATTATTAAAGTAATGTGTTTAGACCCACCATGGTTTTTACATCGAGGCACTTCCATTGCTCAAGTTTTTCTCTGAAATGGACAGACTGGACACCTGACAAACCCAGTGGCATTTTGGACAGAGATTGTAGGTCAAGACAATCCCCTTTTAGAGTGCTGCCTGATTATAAAAAGGCTTCAAAATTTATCTTCCACAGATGGTGGACACCGGGGCAGATGTCACCATCATCACCCACTCCAAGTGGTCACAGGGCTGGGAACTGGTACCAGCAAATGGCGTCATTTCTAGGACTGGAGGAGCTGTCACCTCCATGAGGAGCAAACAAACTATCCTTATTGAGGGACCTGAGGGTTGGGTAACCATGGTAAGACCTTTCGTGGTTAGGGCACCCATTACCTTATGGGGCAGGGACCTGTTATCCCGATGCGGGGCTAGGCTAGAAATTCCCTCTCTACCATGGGATTTCTAGTTGGGGTCACTGTAGAGCATGTGAATCCACAACTGGTCTGGAAGACCGATGAGCCAGTGGGTGGACGGGTGGCCCCTTTCAGCTGAAAAGCTGAAAGCACTCGAGTGCCTCATTCAAAAGCAGTTATCCAAGTGCCACATCGTTCTCACCAATAGCCCTTGGAACACCCCTGTCTTTGTGGCAAAGACAGGTGGTAGCTCTTGCACGACCTCAGAATGATCAATGAGGTCATTGAGGATATGGGTCCCCTGTAGCCCAGCCTACCCTTGCACTCAATGCTCCCACGAGACTGGAGGTTGGCAGTCATTGACATCAAAGACTGTTTCTTTAACATCCCACTCCATCCCAGAGATGCACAATGTTTCGCATTCTCAGTCCCATCCCAAAATAGGCAGGCCCTTCTACAGAGCTTTCATTGGCGAGTCTTCTCCCAGAGAATGAAAAACTCACCCTCCATCTGTGAAATGTTTGTGGCCCACGTTCTCTCGCCAATCCAAGAGTAAGTCCCTGATGTGACAATACTCCACTACACGGATGACATTCTAATTTCTACTCAAACTGACTCCTACCTGGACATTGTACTACAAAAAAACATTGACACTATTCAGAAAGCTGGGTTTAAGACTTCCGCTGAGAAAATCCAATGTACCTGCCCCTGGACCTAACTTGGACTCCAGATTCGTAAACAGACCATCTTACCCCTACAGCTCACCAGAAAAACAACCCCAGGACCCTGTGAGACCTCCATCAACTCTGTGGGAGTATCAGCTGGGTTTTTCCATGGTTGGGGATAACAACCAAGGACCTTGAGCCACAGTTCAACCTCCTGCGAGGAAGAGAGGACCTTGACTCACCAAGGACCATCACCCCAGAAGCCAAGGTAGCCATCCAGAAGGTAGCAGAAGCCCTGCAAGTGCACAGAGCAGACCCTGCTCTGCCATTTCAGTTTTGCATTTTGGCTATGTTGCCCAAATTTTATGGACTTATTTTTCAATGGGACAGTACCCTAAAAGACCAAATTTTAATTATTGCATGGGTATTCCAGGCTTGCCAGCCTGTTGTCCCGATCCGACCCAGTGATACAGATGACGGCGTTGATTTTAAGGTGCAAAAATAACCAATAAAGGCACAGAGGATTTACAGCAAAAAAATCACACACAGTTTTATTGGAAAATCACAACAGAAGAGTGTTGGTGAGGGGGAAACTGGAGAGAAAAGGAAAAGACAAGGAAAAGAGGGAGGAAAGAAAAGGGGATATGGGTTATAGCTACCGAAACTGTGGTGTTGCTTTTGCGGTCCAGCCGACAGCAGCTCAGCAGGGTTACCAGGTCCGGGGAGATCTTGAAGGATGGCAAAAACTGGGACCCTAGTTATACCATTTTTCATTGGGGGAAGGGAAGTGGTTTCACAACTGAAACAATGCTTTGTCAGAAAGGGGGGGAAAGTACAGAACATGGGGTACACAAGTACACAAAGTCCGAGTCCCAAGTAACCAGCAGGAACCATTTGTCTTAATGCTTCAGTGCTCGCGCCTTTGCTTCTGGGCAGCCTTCCCCCTCCCAACAGCATACATCCCCCGAGCTGGGGGGGGATGTTTAGTCCCAGTCTTTAGAAGAAGGTACAGGGGGGTCTTCTGCAGAGGGACTTCCAGTCTTGATCCCTTGATGAAGAAGCCCGCATCTCCGCTTGTCTGTCACAATGGTTGAAGGCAGGCAAGGGGGGGTCTTTTTATTGGAAAGGGGCCATTTCCACAGTTCAAAGCCAGTTAGGCCGGGAGGCGGGGAAGTCCAGGTCCATTGTTCTTAATCAGGGTAGAATGTCCACTGAGTTCAGCGTAGCGTATGACAGGTAGCTACCTATGGGGATAGGTAGTTAAGAGACAGCACCCCTTCCCCCCTGTACTGGTTCAGTTTGAAGCTGTTCGGGGGTCTTCAATCGTGKGGCAGCAAAATTCGGACAGACTCTCACACCTGTGAAAACAATCATGACACTGCAAGAAATAATGGCTCAACTGGTCACAAAAGCCAGATCTCACCTTTGCACCCTAGCGGGGTGTGACTTTACATCATACATGCATCTACCACTGACACTACACGATCTGGATGCTTTACTCCAGACAAATGAGCACCTCCAGTTTGCTTTCAACAGCTACACAGGACAAAGTCTAATTCATTATCCAAAGCACAAGCTTTTTAATTCCACATTTCACTTAATTCCAAAATCTCTAAAAAGCAAAATTCCTCTGAAAGCTCTTACTGTTTTTACCAATGGTTCAGGAGGATCCCACAACTCAGTCATGACTTGGAAAGACCCAGACACGCAGGAGTGGGAGTCTGATGTCCGGATTATCCAGGGATCCCCACAAATTGCAGAGTTAGCAGCTGTCGTCAGAGCCTTTGAGAGGTTCAGACAACATTTAAATCTGATTGAGCATGTGTTGCTAGGGTAGCTGAGAGAGCTGAAAACTCTTTATTTAAAGAGGTTGCCAATCCAAATTTACATAAGTTTCTCTCAAGACTGGTTTACCTTCTCTCCCACTGAGAGCAACCCTATAATATTATGTATGTAAGGTCACACACCAACCTCCCAGGACCTATCACCGAAGGAAACTGGAGAGCTGATGCTCTGGCCATGGCAGTCTACAACGCTTTGCCGAACATTTCTCAGCAGGCCAAGCTGAGTCACAACTTCTTCGATCAGAACATACCCACGTTAATGCGGGTGTTCAAGTTACCTCATGATCAGGCAAGGGCAATTGTGGATTCCTGCTCCAATTGCCAAGAACATGCATTAGTATTGATGGGGATCATGGTAAGCCCCCACGGTCCAGAAAGCCTACAACTATAGGAGACCAATGTCACCCACTACCCCTCTTTTGGAAGATTAAAATACATTCACATATCAATCAATACTTTTTCTGGGGCTGTATTCACCTCAGTGCATGCAGGAAAGAAGGCCAAGTATGTAATCCGGCACTTCCTCCTTGTGTTTTCCACCTTGGGCATTCCACAGGCCATCAAAACAGACAACGGCCCTGCTTATACCTCCCACAAATTCCAACAATTCCTTAATCAGTGGGGGGTGAAGCACATCACAGGCATCCGTCATTCCCCAACAGGACAGTCAGTGTTGAAAGAGCCCATCGTACCATCAAGTAGGTCCTTGATCAGCAGTGGGGTGGGGTGGGAAAGGTGGGGGGGGGGGGGGGGGGGTTTGAAACATTATCCAGCATTGAAAGGCTCTGCAAAGCTTTGTATGTCATCAACTTTCTTAACACCTCCTTTGCCAACTCTCCCTATCTTCAGGCACTTCTCCACCTCCACCCCTGTCTCTTATACACATCTAGATGTGTATCCAAACAAATCATAGGCCCCTTCCCATTAATAACTCAGGGGAGAAGGTATGCCTGTGTTTCTACAGGGTCAGGCCCAAGGTGGATCCTGGGCAAAAACATCAAGCCCTTTGTCAAGGTGCCAAGCCTGTCTCTTATACACATCTAGATGTGTATAAGAGACAGGCAAAAACATCAAGCCCTTTGTCAAGGTGCCAAGCACAACCCCTACAGAACCATCCAAAGAGCTGCACTATGAATAACACCAATAAACACAAGCCACTTGTAGAAGAAGAAAAAGAAAGAAAAGAACTACACTCAACCAACTAGTCAACTGGTTTGACAACATTATATTCACTAGAGATCTTCACCAAACTTACCTTTAACCAACTGAATAAGTCTTATCCCTATTCATTTAGCTTTATTGTATCTTAATAGTATCCTTCATTGTATCTTAATGTATACTGTTACTTTTTCAACTATCCTTCTCCACTCCCCTCTTTTTATTAAACAACAAGGGGGCTTGTTGTGGGAAGAGTGAAAAAAGTTTATAAAGGTAACAAGTTATATCTTTCCCTTTGTCTTTTTAAAAACCCACAGAAAGAACCCATTGTCGCCAGGATACCACCATGCTCCTGATGAAGCTCAATTACCATCTGTTTACTATAAAGCTCTGGATGCTCCTTGCCCTACCACAGATAGCCGCATGGATCATCCCCAAAACATCTGGATCACCCTGATGAAGACCCTTCAACAGGACAGTCTGTGTTTGTACATTGGCAGCGTAGAAAATCTATTGTCATGCCTGGTGGGAATTCCCCTAACAGCAAATTATTATCCCTACATGGGTAAGAAACCAAACCTTGTTGATACCTGGGATGAGTGGACAAGGATTCTGCCACATGCACCAGAGGAACCTCAGGAATTGGATTTGCTGGGATCCTTCGAAGCCACATTCTGCATTCAGTTCTGTTACAGGCAACCAAGTCATCCTTGACCCAAATTCTGTCACACCCAATCCATCTACAGAAAAAAAGTGACACCCATTCAGAAAGTGTATAATTTAGAAAACTGGTGCAATTACACCAGCTCTACACCATCTATGTCCTCTTACTATCCCAAAGTACTCCCCCAGGGAGTGTTTCTTATCTGCGGGGATTAAGTATGGGCCAGGATCCCCTCACGACTTCAAGGAAGGCCCTGCATCCTTGGCCGGCTTACTACTCTTATCCCAAACATAACCCTAATTCAAGATTGGAAATGGAGAAGTGAACTGGCCCACAAAAAGAGATACTACACAGAATTCAATGAAAATTGTGATAGCCAAATTGTCAATTGGAGTAAAGGCAAGACGGTCACAGCCTCTTTGTTTTTACCTTGGGTTGCTGCTGCTAAGGCCCTCGGTGAGCTTACCCACATGGGGTGCTGGCTCAGTAAGCAGGTCAATGCTACATCCACTGCCCTGAACAATCTACTTGCTAATGAAGAGACTACCAGGCACACAGTGCTTCAGAACAGAGCATCCATCAATTTCCTATTGCTCTCCCATGGACACAGCTGTCAGGACTTTGCCAGGATGTGGTGCTTCAACTTGTCATCACATTCAAAATCAATCCATGCCAGCACCCAAAGGCTGGAGGAGCTGGTGGAAAATATGAAGACTGAAAAAGGCTCAGATGGACCTACAGGACTATGAACATTGGGGACTTACGGGATGGGTTTTATCTTTTGTTAAAGGACTTTTATGGGTTTTATCATAGTTGTTGTTGTCCTGGTTACGTTCCCTTYCTTTATTAAGTGCCTGCAGAAGTCCATTGGGGAAGCCTTCTTGATTAAACGTGGAGGAGGAGTTGTGGAGGCCCATGAGCCTACTGAGGAGAAGGCAATGGTGATGCCCTGGAGAGATGCACTGTAGCTCCAGGCATTCCCTACAGGTTGGGGTGGGGAAAAAGGCTTCCCCCATGGTGCCCCACAGCACAATGTAAATTATCCCCAGTTCTGTCCTCCCCATTGGCCCGTTGGCCTTCCCTACCCCTTTTATTCTCATATGTACATGTTCTAGCAAGTTCTTCACTCCCTGTTCCCCCATTGGCTCCTGTAACCCTGCCTGTTCACCCTGGCATCCCCTATTGGTCCCTTCCCTGTGTACTGCCCCTGTGCCCTCAGATCATTAGCCTTCTGATGCCCTGCTCCGCCCCCTCTCTCCCTGCGTTTAACCCTGGACCCTCCATTGTATTGGGTCTTCTGTCCCTGGACCCCTTTGGCGTTGGACCCAAATAAACCCTCATTGGAAATGCACACAGAAGACCGTCCTGCATTTCCTTGTGGACAGCTATCCATTAGTGTGGTTTTTAAGGCTCCCAGGGTCTCCCCAACCCTGGCTGCCATGGGTGCCCAAGACAGAGAAGTCCAATTAAGCACAACCTGTCCAGGCCCCTCAGGCAGGCTCCAGAGGCACAGGCAGTCTTAGCAAGATCAGCTCTTAGTGATTATCAGCTTATTCGTGATTTCAGCTCTTGGCTTGCTAAGTGCCTTTGGCAGACTCTGGGAGAGAGATGAGAAGCACTGTGTGAGGTTACACAGAGATGTCTTTATTGATGTCTTCTGCGAAGGGTCCCAGTGACATCTCTTCTACCAAACTGGGCAGGAATAGGGGTTTATATAGAGTACAGGAGTTTTAGAAAACAGTCCAATAGTAAGGGTCGAGGCGAAAGTGACCTATCACCTTACAGAGAGATAAGCAAGGGTCTGAAGGCAGAAGAGGAGCTTCTTAGGTCCAGTCATCATGACTAGGCATTTCCTATTTTAGGCTGCTGACTGCCATGGAGGCCTTGCAGGCCCTGTGCCTGCTACAATCCGTGGCATGCTTGAGTGCCAGTTGTGTGCGTGTGTTGTGAGCCTGCCCGAATGCGGTCTCCCCAAAGACGCTTTTAGGGAAGGTAATGGCAATTCACCACCTCACTTGGCCTCTACACAGGGGCTGTATGAAGTCAATGTGAGAATCAAGCAATAAAGCAAGAACTGGGAAAATTGGGTAAGGAAGTAATGGTGTGGGATGTGTGAGCTGATCAAAACAAGGTGATTGAGAGAAGGAAGGGAATATAAATTGCACAGAGGGGTCAGAAAGGCAAAGCAAGCAATGTTCAGAAATGACAAGTAAATTCAAGGTTGGGTAGGAATGGCAAGGCAAGGGAAGGATAGATAAAACGATAAGAGTCTTCAGAGAAACCAGCAAGGCAATGCATGCGAGATCTGTAAAAAATGGTTAAAGAAGTCTTTATGGGGAATGAGTGAGCAAGGCAATGACAGGCAATGCAGTGGTAGGAATTGGAAGGGAATGGCATGGAACGCTGGAGAAGTCAATGGAAGGTTGGGGGATGGAAGACAAGGCAAGGGATGGTCAGGAATTAAAATGGAAAGCAAGGTTGAGCAGGAAAAGCAAGGAAATGCAAGGGTGGGAAAGGCAAGACAATGAGAGTCCTAGGGAAAAAACACTGGGGAAGTCAAGGTGGGGGTGGGTGAGCCAGGCAGTGGAGGGGAAGGAAGAACAAGAGCATGAATGATGTGGAGGGGTCAATAAGGCAATGCAAGGTGTGAGTAGGCAAGGCAAAGGGAACTGAAAGAAGGACAGGCAGGGTAAAGTCAGGCCAGGGAAGAAAATTAGTCATATCATAGCAAGCTATGGGCATGCAGGGCAGCACAGGCTATAGAAGTGTTAAGCAGGGCAAGGCAATTGATAGGTGTGCAAAGCAGGGGAAGGGCTAGACAGGCTCCTACAGAGGAGTAGGCAACGTACAGCAAGGTCAGGAAAACTGAGGTAGAGAAGCCAGGGTGGGGGATGGGCAAGCAAGGCAATGGAGTGCCAGGAATAGCAAGGGAAGGACACAGAGCAGTCAGCAAGTCTTGAGAAGGAAAGGAAAGGCAAGATAAGAGAGAAGATAGGCATAGAAGGCAAAGTCAGGCAAGGGAGGGGTAAAAAGGGCAAGTCGAGGAAAGGCAAATACTGTTTATTGCCCTACATGCTCATCCTCCACCTTCACCTACCTAGCCCTTTCTTCCCTGGCCTTGCCTTTCTGTTGCCTGCCCCTCCTTAGATTTGCCTAGCCTTGTCTACCCCAACCTTGCATTCCCCTACTGAAAACTCACTGCCCCAACTTGTTCAATTATGGAGTTGATCTCCATCTTTTGAAGGTAGTCTCCTGAAAGATGCAATTTGGCATGTAATTTCCCCTTCCCAGAGGTGGTCTTCTGAAATTTTTGGCAGTGCATTTATTTTGGACAAGATAAGAAACTAGCTGTATCTTGATGTACAGCTGATCTAGGGCCCTGGGCAGGTAATGCCCAGTAACACAACCTTTGCATGGTGTCTTGTTTTGGAAAGACAGGAGTCTGCTAAGGAAGGCAGGAGCCTCCCTTGAAATGGAGAATGTAAACCCTCCCCACCCCTTCGAATTGCTATAATTTTAAATTAAGGGACTCTCAGGCAAAAATATGGGAGCAGGAAATAACAGTTCTTTAATAGGAAAAAAAAAGAATAAAATAAACAATGCAGTCCACTAGAACAACACTGACAGAGTCAGAACCCAACCTGACTGTTGGTCAGGGTGTTGGTGGTAGTCCGATTGAAAATGTGGCTCCAGTCCTCTGAAGTATCAGGTGTGGTTCTGGTGGAGCAAGGGGAATCTATAGAGAAGGATGTCTTCTTCCTCTGAAGATCCAGTGGAGAAAGAGGCAGCTGCTGTTCCTCTAGGGAATCCTGTGGAGAAAAGCCATGCTCATGTTCTAGAATCTCAGGGTATATCTGGGTAGCAATGCTTGGCTCCTCCCTCTGGGCAGAGCATCTCACAATGGGATGTTATAGTTCTTATCAGTCATGCACTGACATTCAATAGTCTGTTATCAGCAGAGGTCCCCTCCCGAGGAAGGTGTGAATGTGGCCACTCAAAGAGAGAGATAAAGCAAACTGCCCACTTGACAAAGGTAATCTGCCATACAGATGGTAATGGAAAACATCTTGCATGCAATCTTCAACATTATCCACCCCTTTTTCTATTTCCATCTGCATCAAAAAAAAAAAAAAAAAACCTTACACACAGTCCTCACTTAAGACTAGGTTTCCCTGTGGTACACAACGGCTTTCTCCATCTTTCTGCATTACCCACCAAGTGCAACCAGGTCCTTAAGCAAAAGAACTCCATGGATGGGTTTGTCTCTGCCTGAGGTGGGAGTAATCCAAACAGTCTTTCCTAAAATACCTTTCACGTGTACAACAGGGACTTTATCTCCATCTACTGTGTGCAGGGGTTCAGACTGGGCAGGACCAGCTCGATTTATGGACCCTCTGGTGTTGACCATCCAAGTGGCTTTTGCTAAGTTCATTTCTCAATTTCTAAAAGTCCCCCCCCGAGTGCCTTCAGGGTTGTTTTAAGTAGTCCATTGCACCGTTTAACTTTCCCGGCAGCTGGTGCATGATAGGGGATATGATATATTCATTCAATGCCATGTTTCCTGGCCCAGGTGTTGATAAGGCCATTCTTAAAATGGGTCCCGTTATCTGACTCAATTCTCTCAGGCGTGCCATGTCTCCACAGGATTTGATTTTCCAGGCCCAGGATGGTGTTCCTGGCAGTGGCATGAGGCACAGGGTAGGTTTCCAACCATCCAGTGGTGGCTTCCACCATGGTCAGCACGTAGCGTTTGCCTTGGCGTGTCTGGGGCTGTGTGATGTAGTCAATCTGCCAGGCGTCCCCATACTTGTACTTGGACCACTGCCCACCATACCATAGGGGCTTCACTCACTTGGCCTGCTTGATGGCAGCACACGTCTCACGGTCATGGATAACCTGAGAAATACTGTCCATGGTTAGATCCACCCCTCGGTCTCGTGCCCACTTATAGGTGGCATCTCTACCCTGATGACCTGAGGCATCATGGGCCCATCGAGCTAAGAACCAACTCCCCCTTATGTTGCCAAATCTAAGTCTATTCTTTGACACCTCTATTTTGCTGCCCTGATCTACCTGCTCGTTGGTTTCGGTGGTTTCTCATTTTTAGCCCAACTCTTGGGGACCATGGCATCAACATGAAGGACTTTTCACAGGTAGCTTCTCTAACCGAGCAGCAATGTCTTTCCAGTTCATCAGCAGCCCAGATCGGTTTTCCCTCTACGCTGCCAGTTGGCCTTTTTCCATCTTTCCAGCCAGCCCCAAAGAGCATTGGCCTACCATGCATTGAATCAGTATAAAGGTAGAAGCTTTGGCCATTTCTGTCTCTTCTCAATGTCCAGGGCCAGCGAACGGCTCTTTGCAGTTCTCAAGTTGACTTTGATTCCACCTTCTCCTTCGGTTAAGCTTGTGCAACTGTCGAGTGTGGGGCTTCCATACGGCTTGCTTTCCACTTGCGCGTTCATCCCTACAATACGACAGGAACCGTCAGTGAAATAGCATGAGCGTGTTTCCTCTGGGCAGTTGGTTATTATGGAGGAGCTTCTTCAGCACTGTTACTGGTTCTTGTTCCTCTTTCACAGTCAGACCAAAGTTCTCACCTTCCGGCCAGTTGAAATTATTCCAGAATCCCAGGGTGATTCAGGTTTCCAATGCGGGCGTGCTGTGTGATGAAGAGCAATCCACTTACTCCATGTTATCAGTGGCGTGGGGTGCATGGTGGAAACCTTTCCTTTAAACATCCACCCCAGCACCGGTAGTCGGGGTGCCAGGAGGAGTTGTGCTTCCGTGCAATCACCTCTGGAGGCAGCCTGACTCCTTCATAGCAGCCAAGATTTCCTTCTCGTTGGAGTGTAGTTGGCTTCGGACCCTCTGTAGCTTTCGACTCCTAAAATCCAGTGGTCGGCCTCAAGTCTCCCCAGGCAACTTCTGCCAAAGCTCCAGGACAAGCCATTGGTTCCCAGCTGCAGAGTAGAGCACTTCTTTTACCTCTGTCCTGTCCTGACTGGGCCAAGGGCAACCGCATGAGCGATCTCGCTGCTTGATCTCGGCAAAAGGCTTGTTGCTGCTCAGGGCCCCAGTGGAACTCGTTCTTCTTGCGGTGACCAGGTAAAGAGGGCTCACAATCTGACTGTATTCGGGAATGTGCATCCTCCAAAACCGTATGGCACCCAGGAAGCTTGCATTTCCTTCTTGCTAGTTGGCGTGGAGACTAGCGGTGATTTGTTGATGACTCAGTGGAAATCTGACGCTTCCGTCTTGCCACTTCACTCCCAGGAGCTGGATCTCTCGGGCAGGTCCCTTGACTTTACTCTTCTTGATAGCGAAGCCAGCTTCTAGCAGAATCCTGATGATCCTCTCCCCTTTCTCAAATACTTCCATTGCCGTGTTCCRCCACACYATGATGTCATCGATGTACTGCAAGTGCTCTGGAGCCTCACCCTTTTCCAGTGCAGTCTGGATCAGTCCATGGCAGATGGTGGGGCTGTGCTTCCACCCCTGGGGCAGTCGGTTTTAGGTGTACTGCACTCCCCTCCATGTGAAAGCAAACTGAGGCCTGCATTCTGCTGCCAGAGGAATGGAGAAAAATGCATTAGCAATGTTAATAGTGGCGTACCACCTTGCTGCCTTGGACTCCAGCTCGTACTGGAGTTCCAGCATGTCCGGCACAGCAGCACTCAGCGGTGGAGTCACTTCATTCAAGCCACGTTAGTCCACAGTCAATCTCCATTCTTTGTCAGACTTGCACAGGCCAGATGGGACTGTTGAAGGGTGAGTGAGTCTTGCTGACCACCCCTTGGCTCTCCAGCTCACGGATCATTTTGTGGATGGGGATCACAGCATCTCAATTCGTCCAATACTGCCGGTGGTGCACTGTCGAGGTGGCAATTGGCACTCGTTGCTCTTCCACCTTCAGGAGACTTACTGCAGATGGGCTTTCTGATAGTCCAGGCAAAGTGTTCAACTGCTTGATGTTTTCTGCCTCCACAGCAGCTATGCCAAAAGCCCACCTGAGCCCCTTTGGGTCTTTGTAATAGCCGTTCCAGAGGAAATCTATGCCCAGAATACACAGGGCCTCTGGGCCAGTCACAATAGGATGTTTTTTCCACTCCTTCCCAGTCAGGCTCACCTTGGCTTCCAACAGGGTCAATTGCTGTGATCCCCCCGTCACCCTGGCAATGGAAATAGGTTCTGCCCCCACATGTCCCGATGGTATTAGGGTACACTGTGCACCAGTATCAACTAAGGCATCGTACTTTCGTGGTTCTGATGTGCCAGGCCATCGGATCCACACCATCCAGAAAATCTGGTTTTCCCGTGCCTCTCCCTGGCTAGAGGCAGGGCCCCTCTAGCCCTGGGTATACATGGTAGAGGTACCTTCCAGGGGATCTGACAGATCATACTCAGCAGCTCGGTCATGGGAGGTTGAGGCTACCTTCACTTTACTGGAGTTCCCTCGATTAGTGTTTCCCTCCTTTAGTTGACGCACTCGTGCTGCCAGGACAGAAGTGGGTTTTCCATCCCACCTTCCCATGTCTTCCCCATGGTCACGCAGAAAAAACCACAGGTCAGCCCGTGGGGTGTACCCTCTCTCTGTAGCTGGGGAACGTTTGGCTCTGACTCTGGGGCCTGTGACTCGCACTGGTGCCATATGGGAACTGTTCCTCCTCACCTCCTCCCTCATCTCCCTCATCTCCTCTCTGAGTTCTTGGACCACAGCAGAGACATGAGCCTGCATCGGGCCATTGATCATACTTTCATAATTCCTAAGCTTGTTGGCCACAGAACCCACTGTCTCTCGGTTGGTGTTGGCATTAATTGTTGCAATAAAGGTGATGTATTGGGATGGCCCTAGATTTGCCAGGCTCCACAACATTTGCCCTGTGTACCTGACTTTGTCAGGGTCATTATCATGCTGTCCATCCCTCCCAAAAACTACCTCCAATACTGCCACTTCTCTCAGCTGTTGGATCCCTTCCTCAAGAGTCTTCCAGCGCATTCTATGGTGCTGGTCCTGCATTCTTTCCCTGTGAACAAACCTCTCTCTGACACTTATTAAAAGCCGCTCTGAGAGGGAAAGGGACCCTGGCTCCCTTACAAAAATCTGATTGATACCTGAGTCCTGGGTCAAGGGTCCCAAATTCCTTGCCTCACCACCATCCAGCTGGACGCCTGTACCCATAAGATCCCAGACCCGAAGTAGCCAGGTTGTATAAGCCTCACGTCCCCGTCGTACAATGTCTTTGTGCAGATTACGGAGACTTTCATACGTCAGGGACTCAGTGATGATCGCAACCTCTGGCTCCCTGTGGTTTGTGAGGGCCCTCCCCTATCTGGGTGCTTTGCTTTTGTCTTAGATCTCCTTGTTTCTACAGGGGCAACTGCTGCTGGCTATGATTGCCTTTGCAGTTCAGCTGGAGCCTGGACAGTTGTAACATCTCTGGGTTCCGCTGCTGCACTATTAGACTCTTCCTCTTCAAGGTGAGGGGAGGGCTTCTCACCAGCTGGYGAAGTGTATTCCTTCAGCATCTGGCCCATATAATGCATTTCCTTCACCAGACTCCCCAGCCAATCTGGGTAGTTCACATCTGGGGTGGGCTGTGGGGCAGGGTCAGGTTCTGGGGCAGCAGCATACCTAGGCTCTGGTGGTGTGTTAGGTTCTGGGGTAGGTGTCATGGTAGTTATCCAGGAAAGTCTCCCCTTCTCCCTAAATGCTAAATAGAGCAGGCCTATAAGCAACACCAGCCATTAATATTTAGAGTGGATCTGAACCCTTCAAAAAGTGGTGGGGCGGACCCAAAGAAATGGCTAAAGGATTGGGAGAAGATTTCGCCTGGTGTCATTTCCTTACAGCAGGTGCCATTATTAAAGTAACCCCAAAAACATACACTTAATGTGTAATAGCTGTGAATCCATGTGCCTGCTTTCCAGAGGAAGTTAAAAATCCATTAATTCCTCACCTTATTCACCCATAAAACAAACCAGATAAAAGACACAGTAGCCTTGGTTATAGGACRCATGTTTAGATAAGGGCCTATAAATGGGAGAAATACAGCCACGATCACGTGCCACCCAAACCAGGGCAAGCTGGACCACATGGAGTCGCTTAATGAGGTTTCTATAGCCACACACAAAAAATTAGATTACTCAATAACTGTTATTCCCTTTTTGTTTCTGTGCCCTCGTGCCGCACGTTGGGGGCCAAAATCTGTCTTGTTTTGGAAAGACAGGAGTCTGCTAAGGAAGGCAGGAGCCTCCCTTGAAATGGAGAATGTAAACCCTCCCCACCCCTTCGAATTGCTATAATTTTAAATTAAGGGGCTCTCAGGCAAAYATATGGGAGCAGGAAATAACAGTTCTTTAATAGGAAAAAAAAAAGAATAAAATAAACACTGCAGTCCACTAGAACAACACTGACAGAGTCAGAACCCAACCTGACTGTTGGTCAGGATGTTGGTGGTAGTCCGATTGAAAATGTGGCTGCAGTCCTCTGAAGTATCAGGTGTGGTTCTGGTGGAGCAAGGGGAATCTATAGAGAAGGATGTCTTCTTCCTCTGAAGATCCAGTGGAGAAAGAGGCAGCTGCTGTTCCTCTAGGGAATCCTGTGGAGAAAAGCCATGCTCATGTTCTAGAATCTCAGGGTATATCTGGGTAGCAATGCTTGGCTCCTCCCTCTGGGCAGAGCATCTCACAATGGGATGTTATAGTTCTTATCAGTCATGCACTGACATTCAATAGTCTGTTATCAGCAGAGGTCCCCTCCCGAGGAAGGTGTGAATGTGGCCACTCAAAGAGAGAGATAAAGAAACTGCCCACTTGACAAGGTAATCTGCCATACAGATGGTAATGGAAAACATCTTGCATGCAATCTCAACACATGGGTTCAAATCCCATGGCACCCATGAGAGTTGTTTGCTTACTCTATTTTGCTACAGTTGGAGAGAGAGGAAAGCAAAAAGAATTAATGAAGGGTTCCTGAGTTGAGATAAGGACTGGGAGAAAACACTCTAAGGGCAAAACAGGTTCAAATTTAAAGGCATAAAGTAAATTTATTATTACCAGAGTCAGAGGGGGACAAGGAAAAGTAAAATAAGCCCTTACAATACCTTTTTTCCCCTCCCTCCTTCCCACCAACAGCACTGGGATACAGGGCATGGAGGTTCTTGTCAGTTCATCACTCAAGATCTTCTGTTTGCTCAGGGACAGGAGTCTCTTTTCTGCTTTGCCATGGGGTCCCTCCCACAGACAAACAGTTGCCCCAAAACTGTTGTGGCATGGGTCGCTTGGCCTTGGGGTGCAGTCCTCTAAGAATAGGCTACTCTAGTTGGGAAGCAAGGGCTCTCTCTCTCTGTGTCTGGAAGCAAGGGCTCTCTCTATTTGGGTCTCCCACTGGATTACAGCCTTCTCTGGCATCCACCCACTCCAGTGTGAACGCTTTTCCCACAGGCTGCGAGCAGATGTCTGCATCCCCCGTGGATCGTGTGCATCACAGGGGGACAGTTTGTTTCACCATAGTCCTCACCATGGCCTATAGAGGAATCTTGGCTCTGACACTTGGAGCACTTCCTCCCCCTCTTTTTCCATTGACCTTGGTGCTGCCATGTTGTTTTACCTCACATYTCCTCACTTCCTCCTCTTCTCTGCCTGGAAGAAAAACTGCTGCCCACGGGTACCATTGCCAACAAGTTCCACCAGTTCAAAGATTCCTGCAGGATATGCAGCACTGTAGGAATGTTGGGGGCTACAAGACAGATGATGGACTTTGGACCTGGTTAACATAAGAGATTTGATAACAGGATGCCTTGGCAAAAGCAAATGGAACTTTAAAAATTAGACCTAGATTGCAAGAAGAATAATTTAAATGGGTTTACCGGAAAAAGAAAATCCCATTTGTTGCGGTGGGATGTCATAGCTTGCCTCAGTTTCCCGGTCCTTCCCCAGGTGCCAATCACCACTCCTTTCCCTCTCCTTTGCGCCCTGCTGAGTGCTGTTTGTCAGTCTTGGCATTCCAGAAGGGTGTCCAGTGATCGGCAGAGTTCAAAAGATGCCTTTCAGCCCTGGGGACATTGGGCCATCCAGGAGTCATTTGTCCCCTGAGATTTCCCCCCCCTTACCTGGTTGGTGGGATCCCTACCCCTTCCCTCTCCCCAGGGTTAAAAGACACAGCAACCACGGGGTTCGGGAAGTTCTGTTAGTGCTGTTGCTGGATTCAGTGGCTTGTGGGCCAGGAATAAAGCTCTGGATCGAAACTCTCTAGGAGAACCCGACACCTTTTCCTTCACCTCGCCTTAAAGCTTCTCTGCCAGAGGTAAACCTGAGCTCCTGCATGCCTGGACTTGTCCCAAGCGCCCAGCTGCAACATCCAGCCAGCCAAAGGTGTCTCTGAGGTGAAGCCACCACAGTTGCCTCTTTTGGTCAAGCAGCAAGGGCTGGACAAGCCCAGGCCACATTCCATCCAGCTATATTGGATTTAATTCCAATACCATTAAACTCTTGCAAGCAAGATATGTTGTTATATCCCTAAGTGTGTGTATGGATTAAAAACCTAATCATTGTAGTACACATTACTAGTCTCCCTGAAATAGCATATTAAGCGTTTGTATCCCACAATAAAATCAGATTACTAAAAACTGAGTCAGTCTCCCTGTCTCTCTCCATTCCCAACAAAGCACTAAGTTGATTTTGTCTAGGTTCTGCATCAGGGAGCTGCTTTTTGTGCTTCCACTGTTGGCCATACAAGCCCTGCTGCCATTGCAGGGTAGCGGCAGCCACGGCAGCGCTGGTGCTTATTTAATGCCTCTCCTCATGCGGGGTGCTGGGAAGCGGGACGCTGCTGCACTGTCCCTGCACTTTCCACCAGCAGTGCAGCTGGGCTCGGGGGCGCCCAGGCGGGCAAGGCTCACCGCAGGCTTGCTGAGACAAGCGGTGGCTGCAGCGCATTTGCTGCAGGCTGCACGAGGATGGCCCCAGCAGCAGGGCTTCAACATCCCTGGGAACAAACTGTGCAAACATGGTTTTGATTTCTTCTTAAATATGTCAATCACAAAGGTGCTACCACCTCTCGATTGGGGCCAGCAGGCATGTCCATCTTCACAGCCATCAGAGATTGGCTATGTCAGATGTGGTGGAAGCTTCTAGCAGCTTCTCAAAGAAGCCACCCTGTGAACCCCCTCCCCCCCCGCCAAAAACAGGCTGTGCCAAACCAACACATCTCCATCCTTGTGCCCCAGCCCTGCTGTCCTTGTCCCCATCCCATCCCTCCTCCCATCCTCATCCTAGTGTCCCCATCACGATGTCCCTATCCCCACCCATGTGTGTCCCAACCCCGTCCAGGTGTCCTGATGCCCATCAGTGTCACTGTCCCCATCCCCCTGCAGTGCCTCTGGAGCTGGCCAGGGTTCCAGAAAGTGTCCCCGCACTCAGGCAGAGGTGGGGCCCGCTCTCGCCATGGGTACGGTGGTGCCGCGCAGTTTGAGCTGACGCTGAAGCTCTTCCCGCATTCCCTGCATGGTACGGCCGCTCCCGGTGTGCATCCGCCGGTGCTGCCCAGCGCCCGAGCTCTCCCCAAAGCGCTTACCACAGTCCGGCAGCCAAGGGCTTCTCCCCGGTGTGGATGCGCCGGTGCTTGGCAGGCTGGGATTCTGGCTGAAGCCCTTCCTGCATCCCTGGAGCAGCCCCAGACCCTGGAACTGGTGTACCCCCAGGCCACAGGAATGGTGACACCCCTGTATCCTGAGACATGGAAAAGGGGAATACCTTGGAACTGGGTACTCCCACACGATGGGTGCAGGATATTCTCACATCTCTGTCCCACCGTTAGCCTGGAATTGAGGTTACCCTGTGCCATGGGAATGGGCCACCCCAACATTCCTAAGATTCCCTCACTCTGGGATGGGTCACCTCCATACTCTGGGGATTGGGGTCCCTCCACACCGTGGGACCACAACTCCCCCCACCCCATCCCTGGGACCCTGGACCCGGGTCCATCCCTAGGTTTGAGGTTCCCTGGACCACAGGGCAGGGTCTCCCCCATTGCAGTCCCGTAAGGGACCCAGAAAAGCACACCACCCCCCTGCACGATTCGGCAGGGCCCCTCAGAACCTCTTACCGTGGCCAGAGCCTCTTTGGCAGGAGGTGGAGAGGTCTCATCTGTGGGGGGCCCTCGAGCAGTGGGGTTTTCGGGGGATCCGTAGAGCCGGGAGGGTCTCGGGGGGCCGACCCCCCCCCCCCTCCCAGCATCCATTGCCGTCGTGCCTGGACGGAAGGACCCTGCCGGGGGGGAGAGGGGGGCAGGAGAGAACTTTCCAACTTGGAATGACCAAAATTCCACACTATGGAATAAAACAGTATTTAATGGTCCTGATGTGATTAATATTTGACTATACACCACCCACTCAAATAGGGTTTGGGGCGTAGGGGGTCCCTAATATCCCTGGAAGCTCAGAGGAGTTTGTGGACTCTGGATCAGGATGTCGTGGCCTTGTGACTCTCCTGACATTCCATGACTTCTTGAAGCGCGCAGAGGTTGGAATTTGTAGGAGAGAGGATCTGTTAGTACTTGAAAATACTCTTGGGAGAGTACTGCAAACATGCTGCGTCCATCCCTGAGGAAGCGGAGCAGAGCCTGGATTCTTCTTGGGATCTTTAAATCAGGAGTAAGATGGATGTTCTCGGTGCTTCATCCTAAACTCCACACTCATGGAATAAAAACAGCATTGAATGGTCCCAATTTATATGAATTTGAATAATCACACTCCCCTCCCCCAGAAATGGAGTTTGGGGGTCCTCAATCTCCTGGAGGTTCCCGGAGGAAGTCGAGGATTTCGGGATCAATACGTGCATGCTCAAGGCAGAGCTAGGAGCTGGACCCGTGGCTTCATGTCTGCTGCCGCCGATGCCAATCCGCAGCATCTCGAAACTCCACAGGACGGAATTGTTCTGATTTTCCTCCTGGATCTGCTCCAGCCGGTCCAGCTCCAGCCCTAGATGCTGAATATCCCACCTCTGCACTCTCTCCCAATCTCTTTGGCGACTGATCATCAAATACCTCTCTGGCATAGCGTCGGGAATTCACAAGGTGGAGCTTGGAATCCCTCCAGGATGATGTCGTGAAGTGGGTCTCCCGTCACGTTGGGGGTGTCCCATTAGGTTCCCTGGGCGTTTCCTCGGGGTTTTGCTCTGTGCAGGGGCAGCTGGAAGCGCTGGATGAGGTCGAGGCGGCGATCTGCCGCAGGTTCACCTGGTCGGGGGCACAGCAGGGAATTCCCTCTAGGGAAGCGCTGGAGGAGGATCCGGCACAATTCGGGGCGGGATGCCTGCAGCACCCAGCCCGGTAGGAATATATTATGCTTTCAGTAGGTACTTCAGGGTCTGGAATTGGTCTTCCGGGAGCGCCTGGTGGCACCTCCAGCAGCGTTAGCCCGCGCTCGTTGCTCGCCATCGGGCAGAAAATACCCCGAGGGAAATGGGGTCTGCTGGACACAAGGGCTGGGCTAGAGGAATCACAACGCAGCCACAAAAAGTGGGGGAAAAGGGACACCCTGGGCCCAAACAATTTAGGTGCGGAGTAGATGAAAGGGGTCACCCTGTTGCTCATAAACTGGGGTAGATGGGTCACACACCCACCCGAGGGCTTTCCTGGTGCCTCCCGGTGTCCCGTCTAGGGGGACGCTAGGGCGCTGAACTCCCAGCGTCCCCCTAGAGCACCCCACCCTGCCCTGGGCCTGAGACTCTCCGCCGAGTCTCCCCCCAGTGGCCCCCCAACCCTGGGGCTGGGTCCCCCCTGTGCCTCCCCATCCTTCCTTGGGCCTGGGACCCCAGTGGGTCACCCTCAGTGCCACCACTCTGTCCCTGGCTCCCCCCGAATGTCCTACCCGATGTTCGCCGGGTGCCTAGCGCCTTTTCACTTCACCGGGTCCCAAATCTCCGCGGCGCCTCGGTACTTCCCTAGCCCGGATTCCCGCCGTTCTCTCCCTCAAGCCCCTTGTTCTCCCCCGCCGCCGCTCCGCTCTCACCCGCTCGTTGCCGCGCGGCGGTCGTTCGTGAGGCGCGGAGGGGGCGCGGCCTCCTCTCCCGCCACAGCGGAGCGGGGCCGCCTTTGAACGGACGGGGCGCGTCCTGCCCGGGCGCGTCCTGCCGGGTGCGGCCTGGGGCGTCCCGAGCGGAGTCCGGAGCGTCGTTTGCGGGCTCCGGGCGGTTCGGGGGTGCGGGAGATGAGTTTTGGCCCAGTTCCAGCCCGAGTGCCCCAAGTGCTTCCAGTAATTCTCCCAATAATCCTCCCTCCCCCAGCCCTTCAGTCACTTCCAGTACCCCAGTAACCCCCCAACCTCAAACCCCAGTATCCCCCAGTTTCCCAGTCTCTCCCGTAAACCCCAGTCCCCTGGTACTCAGTCACACCAAGTCTTCCCAGTGGTCCAGTCCCTCAGTATTCTCCAGCCCCTCATTCCCCAGTTCCCCAGTAACCCTGAGTAAGCCCTCAGTAGTCGCTGCAAGTCCTTAGTCCTCCAGTATCCCCAACCCACCCAGTTCCTCAGCACCCTCCAGTGGTCTCCAGGCCCACTAGTATCGCCCCAATTCCCAAGTCTCCCCAGCCCCCCAGTTTTCCCAGTCCGCCCAGTATTCCCAATCCCCCCAGTAACCCCAGTTCCACAAGAATCCCCCAATTCCCCATTCTCTCCATTATCCTGACACCCAGTGTATCCCAATCCCCTCAGTCAGTAGCCCCATATCGCCGTGTATCCCCCACACCTCCAGCGTCCCCAGAGTGTCCCCCCAGTGTCTCCCCCAACCAGCCTGACCTGGCCACCCCTCCCGCCGACTGCCCAAGTCATCCCTCCACCGATGGTGGGAGGGTCCTTATTGTTCTCCGTTTTTTTGGGTTTTTTTTGAGGGGGGCGGGGGGGAGTTGGCTCCTCCCAGGGGTGAGTTTGGTGGGGTCCCCCTGGACGGATTTGGGGTGTCGGAGGCCTCCCCCCCCCCCGGCCCCCAGCGCGCTGCGGCACTGGCGCGCGCGAGGGCTTCCCTTCGCCCGGCCTCGTCCGGTGCCCTGAGCCCCCCGTGCTCCGCAACAGCGTGAGTGCCACCGGGACATCCCCCCAAACTGAGAGTGAGCAATCTCCCTGGTCCCCGCCGTGTCCTTTCTTTTTTCGCTTCCCTTCGAGAGCTCCGCCGCGATTGCTGAGTTGCGGGCAGGAGGGGCTAGAGGGAGCGACCCCCCAGATATAGGGGTTCCTTCCATGGGGGAGTGGGAGGGGCTGTGGGGTGGGACGAGGGCACGCATCATTGTCACTGTGTGTGTGACCCAGCGTCAGGAGGGCGCGGAGAGGCTTCGGGGCAGGCCGAACCCTCCCTTGGGGGCGGCAGCGGCCCCCCGTGGGGTGTCCTCGGGTCACCC
>NDFG01001836.1:0-13664 GCA_002167245.1 Sporophila hypoxantha
AAAAATCAGACCCGTAATCGGATCTGAAGGGTTGTGAAACCTAAAAAGTAAAGCCACAGCCAAGGAAAGGGCCCTCTCGGAATATCCGAGGTTTTTTTTCCCGTAAAATTCAACGTGCACGAAGAATCCACACAAGGGAGGTAAGTATTTGTGTGGTTGGGAGGTGTGTGAGAGGATATGCGTGTCGGAAACTGAGTCAGCCACGGGGAAGTGGGCGCTTGTCTGTCAAAACACGCGGAATCGGGGTTCGGGTGGGAACCCTGGGAAAACCTGCTCGCACGGAAAGATTAGGAAGGGGGAAGCGAGTTTGGGAAGCTTGCCCCCTTCTGAAGATCAAAGGAAAAAGGTAATTGGGTGCTTGTCTGTCAAAACAAGCGGAATCGGGGTTCGGGAGGGAACCCTGGGAAGACCTGCTCGCATGGAAGGATTAGGAAGGGGGAAGCGAGTTTGAGAAGCTTGCCCCCTTCTGAAGATCAAAGGAAAAAAGGTAAGAACACTCCGAAAGCCGGAGGAGAAACTCTCCGCGGCCCAGGAGAAAACTGGCAACGCTTAGCCAGACGGGGATTTTAACATCAGCCACCACAACGAACGCCACGGCGGGACAGGAGAAGGTAAGAAAAATCACTAATTTCTTTAGAAGGATGGGGCTGGGAAAAAGTAAACACCAAACCAAAACCCAGGAAAACRGTTCCCCTATCCCCGTAAGGACCCTTRCTGAAATTCCCCGAGAAAGCGCCCTGGGGTGGATGTTGGAGCATTGGGAGGACGATCCACGGAGGGCTAGGAGATCTAAAGAAAAAATGGTTCATTTTTGTCTGGAGAAATGGGGGGGGGAGGGAACTGGAGAGGCATGTGTTTTGGCCGATATTTGGTACTTTTGAAATATGGACTTGTGAATCGCTTGTGAATTACGTGTCGGAGAGCAGCTCTGGGGAGCCGGAGGAATTAATTTATGCGGACTTATGGAGACATGCGCGTTCGAGCCTGTACCCAGCACGGGCTCTTGGAAAAGGGGGAAAGGAATGGGAACCCCTGGAGAATCTGCCTCCCCCTTACCCTGTGGGGCCCCAACAACCTGTGCCGGCTCCCGTGGCACCCGGGTCGGGGACGGCACAGGCCACGGCCCCGGAGCCGCCGCCCGGACAGGCGGCGGGCTCCGTGCCGGGACAGGCAGCGGGCTCCGTGCCCGGACAGGCGGCGGGTTCCGTGTCCAAACAAGCGGCGMCGTCCCTGCAAAAAAACCCCAAAAGTTGAAAATAAAAAGGAGGGCATCACAGAAAACACTTCTCCCCCTGCACACTGTACGCGGCAAAGGGCGAGGAGGCTAACACTGGGAGACAGTGGGGAGGAGGAAGGAAGGGTGGGAGTTTTTCCTTTAAGGGAAGTACCGACGGCTCCGGGGGTGTTGGGATATGTGCATACACCTATTGAACCAGTGATGTTAGAGCGTTCAAAAAGGAGATGGGGAAGCTTATGGATGACCCCCTGGGGGTTGCAGAGAGGCTGGATGASTTTTTGGGAACTAGCATTTACACTTATGAGGATCTCCAGGCGATCCTAAAAACCCTGTTTAATATTGAAGAAAGAGACATGATTAGAACTGCGGCTATTAAGGATTGGGAAAAGAGAAATCCGAACGGGGGTGCCGGGGAGGAGCGGTGGCCTAACCACAATCCATCATGGACCGCTCAAACCGAGGAGGGCAGACAAAAAATGATAAATATGAGGAATATGGTTATTTCGGGTATCTGGGAGGCGGTCCCGAAGGGACGGAACATGAGTAAGGTTTTAAATGAGAGCCAAGGGAGGGAAGAGACCCCTACAGAGTGGCTGGAGCGCCTCAGAAAAGGACTGAGGATGTATTCAGGCACAGACCCGGACTCTCCTGTGGGAATGGTGTTGTTGAAAACACAGTTTGTGGCTAAATCATGGGATGATATCCATAGGAAATTAGAGAAATTGGATGGATGGCAGGACTTGCAACTGCAAGACCTACTCCGGGAGACACAGAAAGTTTATATGCGCAGAGACGAGGAAAAGCAAAAGGTACAAGCTAAAGTCCTGGTCGCGGCTGTAAGGGAGGCTCAGAAACAGGGACAAGATAAAGAAGCCCCGAAAAAAGCAGCTGTAAAAAAGCCTAGCGAGGGGCAAGGGAAAGTGTCTGGAGGGCAGGGACCGGGATTTGAGTGTTACTATTGTAAACAAACAGGGCACCTGAAGCGGAACTGTCCTAAAAGGGCCAGGGATCAAGAACTCTTTCAGACAGATTGAAGGTGRCAGGGGCTTTTTCATTTGGGGTCTGGATCACCTAAAGAGCCCTTGATAAAATTATATGTTGGACCCTACAAGGAGGAAATATGGTTTATGGTAGACTCGGGGGCTGAATGGACTACTGTAATCAATATACCAAGGGGATGTAACCCCAGTGGGGACTCTATGGTAGTTTATGGAGCTAAGGGGGATCCCTTTGAAGTCCCAATTATAAGAGATGTCGAGATTGGTCTGGGGGATAAGAGGCATAAAGGGAAGATATTGGTAGCAAAGGMGGCGGATTTTAATTTGTTGGGTAGGGACATGATGGTTGCACTGGGAATAGGATTGGCCATAGAGGAAACTCAGTTAAAGGRAAAGCTATACAACCTCACCTCACCGGARGAGGCTAAAATTAACCCAAGGGTGTGGTATGTCCCAGGGGTGGCGGAGAAACTAAAGCCTATTGGGGTAGAAATTGAAAACCCTGGGGAGCCTATTCGTATTAAACAGTGTTCCCTCTCATTGGAGGGGAGAAGGGGTTTAAAACCAATGGTTGATGAATTGCTGAGACGGGGCACCCTAGAACCATGTATGTCTAGACATAGCACCCCTATTTTGGCAGTGAGGAAATCAAACAATAGCTTCAAGCTGGTCCAAGACTTACGGGCAGTAAATCAAAGAACAAAAACTCTTTTTCCCACGGTTTCTAATACCCTGTTAAATAACCTCTCCCCAGAAGATATCTGGTACAGTGTAATTGATTTAAAGGATGCTTTTTAGACTTGCCCTCTGGCAGAGGACAGCCGGGATTACTTTGCATTTCAGTGGGAGGACCCTGAGACACACCGAAAGCGGCAGCTTAAGTAGACCTCATCGCTGCAGGGGTTTGTAAACTCACCTGCTTGGGTTGGCTGCGAATCCCGGCTGAGCAYGCAGCACYACCCAGCAGTCCTCAGGGGCTGTGGCTTCCTCGGGAAGAGCAGCTGCTCCGCGGAGGAGATCGGGCTCCCRGAAGCCGCAGCCTAAAGGGTGGCCTTACCACGGCGAGAGGTGGAAGGCTCCACAKCTTTGCCCTCCYGGCGAGGGAAATCTACGGCCGTCCAGCTATGCTGACAGGAAGAAAGGAGGCGGACAGACACTCTCTGCAGAAAACAGGCGTCGGGTTTATTCCAACGGAGGGTCGGGGCAACTGGGGATCAGAGGGTGTCTGACAATGAGAGCTGGGCYCAGCCAGCAGATAAAGGCAGAGGGAGGGGTACAACAGTGCAACTGGGATTGGTCAGACAGGTTGACGAACAGGACCTGGGACAAATCGCAGGGCTCGGAGGGAGGTACGAGGGAGGAGCTGTGGCGCCTGCCCCAATCACCTCCCAGATTCCGAGGAATCCTCTGGAAACTGGGCCGGGTGAGGGGAAGATGGACAGGCGCCAAMGGGAGGGGAACAATTTACTAACATTACAATTCTGAACAGCGATTGGGGGATATGGAGAGAGAGAGGGAGAGTGACAAGGGATGGCTTGGATGACCAGGGGAGGAGAGAATCCGGGTAGAACCATTCCATAAACAAGTATAGTGGGTTAGAACATACCAAATACCACTACAWACCAAACCGAACTCTTCCAAAAGAAAACAACACACCACAACAACTCCCCCTTCTTTACATAAAAAAAAGGAAAGGAAGGGGGGTAGGTGATAATTCAAACCAAATGTTCTCATACAGTTGCTTGGAGCACCGACTCGTCTGGAGGAGGAGGAAACCCTTGGAAGGGCAAGTCCAGGGGGATTGGTATTTCGTAGTCAGGAGGGGATTGCATCTCCTCATACATCTCAGAGTCTACATCGGTGCTCTCTTCAGCAGTTCTGGTTGGTGCCACTGTCGTGTGGTTAACGGAAACAGTCTGGGAGAATAACTTCTTCACGCAAGACCACATAATACTGAATCCAATGAGAACTAATAACAAAACAAATAATATCATAAGAATGTCTTTCAAGATTGATCCCAGCCAGCCAGAGAGTCCCCAGTTTATAAATGTGTCTCCCAACCAATCAGAGCTGTCTTCTTTGAGTTGGTGTACCATCTCGCGCATACTTCYTATGGTGATCCTCGCATCTTCAGCCTTTGATGAGAGATTGAAACAACACAGCCCCTCGAACTCCTCGCAGGTATGGTGTCTTTCGAGGAGGAGGAAATCCAACGCTGCCCTGTTCTGCAGCGTGGCTTGCCTTGTTACTTCCTCGTCTGAGAGGAGGTCCGCTAATGCAGTTGATGTCAAATTCGCCTGCTTGGCCACCCAGCACTCGAGCTGGCCCAATTCCCCGAGTGCTTTGGCTACTCCAGCCCACGGAAACAACGTGGTGGTAGCCATTATGCGGGGCTTGCCCCAATGCTCAATGTCCGAATTGCAGTCTGGATCTCGCTCCTGGAGATCTCTTTTTGGACGTGCCAATTCACTTGTCTCATTTTTCTGAATCCAAGCAATGACCTGATTTTTGTGGGGGCTGAACAGGGACAACTGCCCAAATGAACAGGGCCCTCCAACAAGGCGAGGGGGGATGCCCACCCAGGCTCTAGTACCACAAATAAAGAAAATCCCACGGGGGAGTTGAAAAGGAGGACCGGCAAGGGAGGTGGGGGAGGTAATCAACACCACGGCTTTGCACCACTGCTTGGCTTGATATTCAGGCCTTTGTTGTTTTACGACTATAAAAGAGCCYTTAGCAGGGTCCATATGCCATGGTGGGGAGAACTGAAAACATAACGAAGCATTTTGAGAGCCTAGTAGTTCAAGTTCTTGGGGGTCGGTTCCCAGGTGTTGGAGGCTACCCACCCCGGCTGCCCAGGCACTTCTGGGGTACTGCCCGTATGAAGGATTCCCGTGAGGTGGTAAAAGAGGGATGAAGGCAGACCCCAGAGGCTCTGGCAGCTTTTCGGGTAACACGGGGATCCCCACAAGGCTGGCTGCGAGGGGGCTCTCGGCTGAGTGACCATCGAGGCAAATGTGGTCTTGCCCCATGGCGGATGCGAGGACCTTCCATACGTTTGCGCCAGGTTGGGAGARGATCCACGGGTCGCTGGCTGGAAATAAAGCTCCGAGGACCAACACYATCAGAATGAAATCAGGGCTCATGGCTGTGGCTTGGGCAACTAGAAACACAAGAAAAGGAGGTTAGACTGATCGGTATAAAACGGAATGGCTCTACTAGGGATTCATCATGGGGAAGGAAGACGCTTCTGCAGGGATTTGGCCTTCTTTTTCCGCCGCCAGTTTGCTACAGTGACCTGATCCTGAGTGCCCAATGGTTTGGGGCCACGTGGAAGGTAGGGCCGAACAAACTTAGATGGCACTCACCGGAGACCGGAGGGAGTTGACACGCAAGCGTATCCCCTCCCCCAGGTCACCAGGTAGAARGGCCCCTGCACCTCCCACGTCTCAGGATCCCGGACAAGCACCGGTGGCTTCTCCTTCAGATGTAGATTTTCGTGGAACCCAAAATGCCTTATTATAGGAGGGTCCAGATTCTCAAACGAACAGTTCAGGAAATTTAAGGTAAACAATGCCCTGGAAAGTCGGGATTGCGGAGACTCCACCTTCATCACCGGGGTCTGATGTTCTAGGATCTTCTTCAGGCTCTGGTGGGTCCYCTCCACGATTGCTTGGCCCGTTGGGGAATGGGGGATGCCTGTAGAGTGCTCCACTCCCCATTGCTGCAGGAACTCCCTCAGCTCCTTGGATTTATACGCTGGGCCTTTATCTGTTTTGATGGCCTTGGGGATGCCCAGCACCGAGAAGGCCTGGATGAGGTGTTTGATCACATCCACAGCCCTCTCGCCTGTGTGGACCGAGGCGTAGACTGCACTGGAAAAGGTGTCGACGGACACATGCACATACTTGAGACGACCGAACTGCATGACATGTGTCACGTCGACCTGCCACAACTCACAACTGCACAAACCCCGAGGGTTGACTCCAGTGGGCAGCGATGGTAGTTGGTCCCGCTGGCACTGGGGACATGTCGTCACAATCGCCTTGGTCTGCTCGCGAGTGAGATTGAATTGGCAAACTAGGCCGGGGGCGTTCTGATGATGGAGTTGATGGCTGATCTTAGCCTGGCGGAACACATCTGGGAGCGGCGCCATCTGCACTGGGGCCGCTAGGGCATCGGCCCTGCGGTTCCCCTCTGCAATGAAGCCGGGCAGATCAGTGTGGGACCTCACATGCATCACATAAAAAGGTTGCTCTCGGTGGGTGATCAGCTGAACTAGTCTCGAGAGCAAGTTGAACAGRGCCAAATTGGGAACTTCCTGAAGAACTGAATGTTCTGCTCTTGATACTACACCTGCGACATAGGCCGAATCTGTGATCAAATTAAAGGGTGTATTTTTGAATTTTTCGAACACTCTGATGACTGCGTCCAACTCAGCTATTTGAGGGGATCCCTCCACCTCTTGAACATCTGACTCCCACAGCTGAGTTTGAGGGTCCTTCCAAGTCACTACGGACTTATGAGATCCTCCGGACGCGTCCGTAAAAATGGTTAGAGCATCGAGCGGTGTACGACTTTGAATTTTTTTAAGTGATAATTTAAACTGGACGCTCTTATTAAATAGCTCATGGGCTGGACAGCCCACCTCAATGCGTCCGGTGTAGCTATCAAGAGCAAATTGTAAATTCTAATTCGTCCTCAGAAGTTCATTAAATACTTTCATTTGGAATTTCCCGTCTTTTAAGTCAAGAGGGATGTGGTTGCGTGTGAAGTCCTCACCTGCCAGCTCCCTGATTCGCGATCTTGCTTTGCGAATCAGCTCCACTATCAACTCCTGTGGCGATGTCATTCTTTTGGATCGATGGTGGCTGAGGAACACCCACTCTATGATTAAGAGGGGGTCACTCGAGCCGCGATCCTTCTTCCCCTTGCCCCCTGATGGACTGAGGGCCTTGGGYCYCTTGTCCCACTGGAAGATCAAACCATGTAAGTGTGGAAGCTTACCCAAAATAATARAGCGAAAGGGTAAGTCGGGGTGGCAGCGATGGGCTTGTCTGGATGTCATAACACTTTGGATCTTTTCCAGTGTGGCCTCCGCCTCGGGGGTGAGAACCTTAGGAGAACTGAGCTCCTCTCCCCCTTCCAATAAATTGAAAAGGGGGGCCAGGTCTTCGGTGGTGATCCCCAGCCAAGGCCTCACCCAATTCAAAGCTCCACACAGCTGGTGGACATCGGCCAAGGTTTTGACATGTGGTTTAATTGCCAATTTCTGCAGCACAATGGTCCGCTTATTTATCTCAAGGCCCAGGTACTTCCAAGGCGGCATCCGTTGAATCTTGTCGCCTTGGAGTTCGAACCCTGCAGCAACTAACGAATCCGTCACACGTCCAAGTGCGTGGCTGAGTATGTCGCTATTGGGGGCACAGACCAGCACGTCATCCATGTAGTGATATATAATTACATTGTCAAATTTGGCTCGCACCYGAGACAGCAAAAAAAGCGACCTACCATTYGCAGATTGTTGGACTATTTTTCATTCCCTGTGGAAGAACTGTCCAATGGTATCGTTTCCTTGGGGCTTCACGGTTTAAGGTGGGTACCGTGAAGGCAAAGCGCGGCGCATCGTCAGGATGCAGGGGAATTTGAAAGAAGCAATCCTTGATGTCAATCACGGCCAGATCCCAATTTTGGGGGAGCATCGCAGGGGARGGCATCCCTGGTTGGAGAGACCCCATGTCTTCGATGATATCATTTATTTTTCGGAGGCCATGGAGAAGCCTCCATTTGTCCTTGTTGGGCTTTTTGATGACAAACACAGGCGAGTTCCAACAGGACATGGATTCTACGAGATGGCCTTTACAGAGCTGCTCCTCCAGGAGCTCGTTGAGCGCCTTTAATTTCTGTTTATTGAGTGGCCACTGCTCTACCCAGACTGGTTTATTTGATGTCCAATTCAYTTTCCAGGTAGGGCGCTCTTCAGTGGCTGCTATTGAAAAACCGGGGTAGCCGGAAGGTCAATCTTGGCTCCCCACTGTGAGAGGGTGTCTCTCCCCCATAGGGGTTCCGAATAGTCTAAAACAAACGGGCGCACTTGTGCCGATTGCCCATTTTGCCCGATAATTTGCACGATGCTCCTTGATTGTCGCGCCAATTGCATGCCCCCAACACCCTGCACACGACTGGGCGCGCTTTGCAGATCCCACTGTGCCGGCCATTCCCGGGTGGGAATGATCGTCACGTCTGCCCCAATGTCGAGGAGTCCCCGAATTAGAATTTTGTCTTCCCCRTTCTTCAAAATGCACGATAGTCTAGGCTTTGCTGGAGAAAGTGTTTCTACCCAAGAGACAACTGGATCTTGCCGCTGCTGCTCCTGCCATTTCAAACGAAACTGAGGAAGCCCTGAGCGTTCTTCTGGCTCGTCGGGATCCCACTTTCCGGCCTTGATGTAATCTATGAGATCAACCGGAATGGCTTGGGCAATAATTTTGCCTCTGGGTAGAAACAACGGGGGGTTTATGCAATACATTTCTATGTAAAAATGATCTTTGTCGGATGCAGACAGTGRTGGCCAGATGTGAAGTTCAGGTGGAGTGAACTTGGTGTCCCCAGTAACAAGATACCTGTTGTCGAAGCTGTCCCAATTGCCAGGAGCGTCTGGACACGCTGTCAGAGTATGGATGGAGTGATCACGCAAATGAACTGCTCGGGTGAGTTGGAGTCTGAAAGGAGAACATGTAGAGAAAGTTGTTAGAATCGCATCATTTGCTTTTTTAATACGAGTCACGTCCAGTGTGTCATGGTCAAAGACTGTAGCAATAGGAAAGATTTCAGCTGGAGGTGGAAAGGGCTGAACTGGCGGCGGGCGGCCTCCCCCTGCTTCCCTCTCCCTGCGCTTCCCTGATGTTCTCCCCGCCAAATTTATATCTTTGCGCAGGGGGGCACTGCGCTAACTTCTCAGTTTTTTTGATGCCCTCCCCGGGCTTCCTCCTGCCTCTTAGTTTTCTTAAATTCATAAAACTCCCTGCGGAGTGGGCAGTCGGGCATCCAGTGTCCGATTTGCCCACAAAGGTGGCATGGTTGTGGCTTTTTGTGGTCGTCCTTTGGTGTGCTTGCAGGGGCCGCGGCTGCTGCGTRGGGAACTTCTTCGCTCACATTTAATACAGCAACTCTTTTGTGGCTTTGCTTGCTTCCGCTAGAGGTGTCTTCGGCGAGAAGCGGGATTTTTAACAAGCARGCTTCCAACATGTCCTGAAGGGTGGGGTCTGGGTAAACTGGCAAACTTAAAAGAACAGACTTGCAAACAGAATTAGCATGGGTTTTAGCTATTTCAGTAATAAGGGGTGTGCGTGCATTCTCATCTATTACTTGTTGTTCGACTGCCATTCTCACCCTTTCTACGAAGGCAGAGAACGGCTCATTCTCTTGTTGATAAATTTTGGAGTATGAAAGCAAAGGCTCAAAAGGCCGCATAGAAAAGAAAGCGGCTTCAGCTGCTTTGGCAGATTGCTGAAGCACTTCATGCGAGATTTCTGCAGCTGCGATATGGCCATCTGACCACCTCCACCGCCCTAACATGTGATCTTTGGATATCGTTTCTCCTTCCGTATCTGTGGCAATCATGGGGTCACTCCAGATGTTAGGAAGCAGCTGCACCACTCTCTTTTCCCATGCCCTCTCCCAAACTGAAAATTCAGTGGGGTTCATGAGACATGAGAAAAGAGYGCYGAGGTCTGCTGGAGTGACCACTGTCTCAATGATGGTTGATTTCAAAAGCCCCTTAAAATATTCGCTATTTCTTCCAAACTCTTTTTGGGCTTTGCACAGGTCCCTAACTACTTGGTGAGGGAMGGGGTTCCATTGGGTGGTGAATGAACTGCCATCATTGCCGGGAAGGTAAGTGACAGGAGCAACTGTGATAGAATCAGTTGCATCTGAACACTGCTTCTCTGCTTTGCCCTTTTGTACAGGCATGATGACATGGCCTGGTGGCCCTGGTCTGGGACCGTGGGAAATTCCCACGGGTTCGTGGGAACCAGGGGGCGGGGCGTGAGAAACAGGAAGTCGGGGGGTGGCACTACGAGGGGCGGGAACCGGGGATGGCAACTGACCCGKCCATTTGGGAGTGGCTTGGTTGGTGGGAGYWCCTTGAGGAGGAGCAGTKGGGAGGGGAGGAGCAGCAGACAAGGGAGGGGCTGAAGGAGGAAGGCCGGGGTCTGCTGGCCGGAAGGGGTTTGCCGGGGAGAAGAAGGGATTATGGGAAGAAGACGAACTTTGGTGCTCAAAGAGCACATGGCCTCCTCCATTTTGAGTGGGGGCGCCATTTTGAGAAACTGGGGGTGGGTGAACAGTGGAGTTAGAACTGGGAACAGGGGTTAAGGGAGGAGGGATCAGGGAGGAATCCGCAGCTGTCCGGGCCCTTGGACGGGAGCGGCAGGGGTCTCCAGGTCCCCAAGAGGGGCCGGGGGAGAAGTGGACACCCCGCCCTGTGCTGCCAGGGGCTGCCACCCTCAGGGAACTGGATTTCTTTAGGGAAGAGGATGAGGGCTCAGGTTCGGGATCTCGGAGAGTAGGGGAACAGGGGATAGAACTTGCATTTGGTGGATCCTTTCGCTTTCCCTTTTCTTCCCTTTTCTCCAAAGCTAGTTTAATTTGGAGGGTCCAAAATAAGTTTTTCGTGAGAGAGGTTTCTCCAGCTTTAGACGAAGCCTCCAATTTGTGCTGGACTTCTCTCCAAAAGTGGAGAGACTGAAAGTCCTCAGGAGAAACCTCCGGGAAATGGGAAAAGATCCACTTTTACCAATTTTTTTAATTTCTTTTTTATATGAACGAAAATCTCAGAACAAAACTAACAACCCAATAACTCTATAACAGCTCCTTTTGAGCAGAAGAAAACTTGCACCCATCTTCTGTGTTTCAAGTTCTGCTCAAATCAAGAACTCACTGCAACTGAAAAACTGCAAAATAAATGGCAAATTGCCCCAACTCTTCGACCCCCACCTGGGTGTCGCGACCACCCTCAAAAAGTTGGCTCCCACTACCCGTCACCGGAAAAAGGAGCAGGGTTAAAAAACGGCGGGGGGGGCAAAAGGGACACCGGCTCAGGACAGAACCTGAGACCAGGAACGCTCTTACCCAGCTGAAGAGTAGAGATGGTGAGAACGAAAGGAACAGCAGAAGCGAAGATCCTGCCAGCTGGACCAGCTCCAGGTGCTTGGGGTTTGTCTGGTCCGGATCCTCCGGAGCGCCGTCCCTTAGAACAGGGACCTGCTCCCACGGAGGCGAGCGCGGCGGCCAATGAGCCTCTTCAGGCTCGTCCGGGGTCCGAAGCAGTCCAGAAAAAGGATCTTCAGCCGCACGTTGGGCGCCACGCCCTCTGGGTTGCTGCGAATCCTGGCTGAGCAGGCCCAGCATGGCCAGCAGGTCCTCAGGGGCTGTGGCTTCCTCGGGAAGAGCAGCAGCTCTGTGAAAGAGATCGGGCTCCCCGAAGCCGCAGCCTAAAGGGTGGCCTTTACCACTGCGAGAGGTGGAAGCGCTCCCACACCTTTGCCCCTCCGGGCGAGGGAAATCTACGGGCCGTCAGCTATGCTGACAGGAAGAAAGGAGGCGGACAGACACTCTCTGCAGGAAAACAGCGCTCGGGTTTATTCCAACGAGGGTCGGGGCACTGGGGATCAGAGGGTGTCTGACAATAGAGCAGCTGGACACAGCCAGCAGATAAAGGCAGAGGGAGGGGTTACAACAGTGCAACTGGGATGGTCAGACAGGTTGACGAACAGGACCTGGACAAATCGCAGGCTTCGGAGGGAGGTACGAGGGGAGGAGCTGTGGCGCCTGCCCCAATCACCTCCCAGATTCCGAGGAATCCTCTGGAAACTGGGCCGGGTGAAGGGAAGATGGACAGGCGCCAATGGAGGGGAACAATTTACTAACATTACAATTCTGAACAGCGATTGGGGGATATGGAGAGAGAGAGGGAGAGTGACAAGGGATGGCTTGGATGACCAGGGAGAATCCGGGTAGAACCATTCCATAAACAAGTATAGGGGGTTAGAACATACCAAATACCATTACATACCAAACCGAACTCTTCCAAAAGAAAACAACACACCACAACACTCACCTAACTTGTTTGGGCAGGCTTTGGAACAGGTTTTAAGTGACTTCAGGCCGGAAGATCAAACGAAGCTGTTACAATATGTTGATGACCTGTTAGTAGCTAGACAAAGGGAGGAGGGGGGTGAGAGCCACTACAATTGAACTTTTGAATTTCTTGGGTGAGAGGGGATTAAAGGTCTCAAAATCAAAGTTACAGTTTACCAAACCTGAAGTGAAGTATCTGGGGCACTGGCTTTCAAAGAGTAAAAAGAGGTTGGACCCAGACAGGGTGGCTGGAATAATAGCTTTGCCACCTCCTCAATCAAAGAGGGAGGTCCGACAAATATTAGATTGCTAAGATATTGTCGCTTGTAGATTGAAAGTTACAGAGAAAAAGTAAAGTTTTTTTTATGAAAAGCTCACTGTAGATCAAATTAAATGGACTCAGAAAGATGAAGAAGAATTTAAAAGAATCAAAGAAACCCTTATGGGGGCTCCCGTGTTAAGTCTCCCAGATGTAAAGAAACCTTTTCAGTTGTTTGTGGACACTAGCAATCACACAGCTCATGGAGTGCTGACTCAGAGTTGGGCAGGGGCCAGGAAACTGGTGGGTTATCTGTCTCGCTTGCTAGACCCGGTCAGCAGGGGCTGGCCTACATGTTTACAAGCTATTGTTGCAGTAGCCTTATTAGTAGAAGAGGCAAAAAAGGTGACTTTTGGGGCACATTTGGTGGTTTTCGCTCCACATAACATAAGGAGCATCCTGCAGCAAAAGGAAGAAAGGTCATCAAACAGGTATTCAGTTCAGAGTCAGAGGAAACAATTTGGCTGACCAGGAGGCAAAGGCAGCAGCATTAATGGTGGTAAGTACCCCTGTGGTTGAAAGGGGGGAATCCCTAGAAAACCCCGCCCCACTCTCACAGAAGGAGATAGAAAGCTACCAGGAGATCGGAGCCYAAATGATAGAAGGTAAGTGGAAACTGCCTGACGGGAGGGAGCTGATTTCAAAGGGGATGGCCAGAAGAATCCTGCGGGAACTACACCAGAGGACCCACTGGGGGGCTCAGGCCCTAGCAGAACAATTTCTAAAATTCTTTGGGTGTAAAGGGATATATGAGTTAGCAAAACAGGAATCACAGGGATGCACCATATGTCAGAGAATKAACAAGTCAAAGGCCCGAAAGGCAGCTCTAGGGGGACGCCCCATGGCATACAAGCCTTTTGAGAGGGTCCAGATCGACTTCACAGAATTACCAAAGGTGGGGAAATTTAAATTTATGTTAGTAATCGTGGATAAGTTAACCCACTGGGTGGAAGCTTACCCCAGCTCA
>NDFG01001837.1:0-99351 GCA_002167245.1 Sporophila hypoxantha
ATGACTCGTGTTTTGACGCTATTTTTCAACAATGTATGTTATAGGTCTAATAGAAATGTCTCTGCATCAATCAAGGATCAGTCTTCTGCAAATGTGTCATAGCAAGCTCATTCAAATAATGACAAATTTGATTTAAAATATACTAAGACTTACTGTGTTCTGGTCTCTACGCGCATTGCAGTTTTAGCTTTTAAATTGCAGGCTGACGATACCTAGAGCAAAATCGCTTGTTAGAAGTACCTTGAAAAACACAAGTCACGTCCAAGAATTTCTTCTCTTGGAAGAAATTAAAGAAAGGAAAACTTAGCGACTGAATTTTCCAAAGCAGCCAAGTTCAGAATCCATCAAGCATGGAGGTGCACGTGAAGCCCTTCCTCTGCGACCTAGAAGCCCTTTCCCTCTCACATGTGCCGATCTTCGAGTGCTGGGGGTAATTTCATTCCCGCTATCGTCCTCTCAACACATCTCCCCCTCATTATGTTGTCGGCTGATGAGCTGTGATATACTAAGAGGTAGTGATTGAGAGATGGGAGCAGAATACATGGTGGAGTTGCAGCACAGACGCACGGCTACGAGGAGACACAGGAGGACTGGAGATCACCCCAGCACACGCATGTCGTCTGGCGGCTGGTGCTGGCTAGTGAGTCTAACACCATATATGTGAGAGTCCCAAAGGCGAGGCTGGTAGTTATCTTTCAGTACAGGAATCGTGGATCAGTGGCTGCAACCTATTTCGGAGGTACATGGCTCTGCTACAAGTAGCACGCAGTTGCGTAGAGTCTTGTGCTGGAAAGCTGAGAGGATACGGGCTCCCAAAGGCACAAAAAGGGTATAGAACACCCAAGCAAATCCATTAGGAGAAAATAGGCAAGATGTACATCTCGTGCCATCCGTGGCCATGTGCAGTTTTCTGGCTGGCTAGTGACAGTGCAGAATGTTCTGAGTGGTTGCTGCAAACTGCCCAACCCCCAAGGGGACTTAAGAAAAGATGTACGACAAGGGCAACCTTTTGAACGGGGAACAAGTTCTCCTGCCCTTGAGCCACGCTAAGAGCCCGAGGCGGAACGCGCGGATCCGCCCCCAGGCAGCGGGCTCGTGCGCAGATGAAATCCTTGGGGCTCTTTGTGGACAACACCGAGGCTTGGATTGAAAAGGATTGTTTGTTCCTTCTTCCCCTCCCCTGCTGGCGCAAGGACGGAAACGTGGGTGTTGAGCAGTCACGGGGGTCCGGTGGGCTCAGCTGCTGCTGGGAGCCAGACAGGCAGGAGTGCAGTTCCCAGGAACTTCGAAATGCCTGCATCCAGAGGGAGCAGGCGAGTTGGGGCAGGATGGAGGTTTCAGGAGATCCTGGGTGATGCTGAGGCTGGTTCCCAGGAAGATTCCTGGATGATGCTGAGCTGGTCCCAGGAGCTATCCTCGGGTGAATGCTGACTTGTCCCATGGATCCTGAATGGTGGCTGAGACTGTTTCAGGAGCTGCTGGATGATCTGAGGCCGTCCTAGGAATTTGCCCGCCGCTGGGGTGATGGCTGACCGTCCCAGAAGATCCTGGGTGATGGCTGACCTGTCCGCAGGGATCCTGGGTGATTGCTGAGGGCTGTCCCAGGGACAGTTCCTGGATGGAAAGCTGAGCTATCCTTAGGAGATCGCTGGATGATGGCTGTAGGCTGTCCGCAGGAGCTCTGGATGATGCTGAGGCTGTCGCCAGGAGATCCGGGTGACTGCTGTACGCTGTTCCAGTGAACTCGCTGGGTGATTGCTGACTGTCTCCAGGAGATCCTGGGTGAATGGCACTGAGGCCTTCACAGGAGAATCTGGATGGTGGCTGAGTCCTGTTCGGGCGAGAGGAGGCTCCTGAATGCGTGCCTGAGGCTGTCCATGGGATCCCGAATGATGCTGAGCTATCTCTATGGAGATCGCTGGGTGAGTGCTGAGCGCCTGGTCACAGGAGATCTGGATGATGCTGTAGGGCTATCCTAAGGAGATGCCTGGATGGTGCTGAGCTGTTCATCAGGATCTCTGGTGATTGCTATGAGTGTTGTGCTGTCCACTCCAGTGTGTCCCAGGCAGCCAGGTCAGAGGGGTGGCTCCTAGACGTGGCATTACGAAGAACTCTTTGGCTGTAAGTTAACCGCTGGCACAAGGGTGGCTGCCCTGGAATCCCTGGAGGTGTCCTAAGGCCGAGGTTGGACATGGGTGCTTGGAGCCACCTGCTCTGACGCTGACCGATGGGTATTTTTCTCTCGGCTGTTTCAAACCAGGCTCAAACTGGAAGTTTCCTTCGCTTAATACTGGGCATGTGATGGAATGGTTGGGTGGAAGGGACCTTTTAGATACATTCCGTGGCCACCCGCCTGCGCATGGGGCAGGGAATCCCTCCGCAGGCTGTCCGGCGCAGGTGGGACTCCAAGCGCCATGTCCAAGCGCTGGCCTTGGACACTCCTGGCCATCCATAGGCACCCTGGATGTAGAAAGGCAGGAAGGTGCTGTATAGAGGAAGTCAAGTCAGAACAGGGATGTAGTCAAAGGAAATTATTTGAGAGCTTAAACTTTGCATTAGACAGCAGTGAGAGGGATTATATGAGAATGATTTTTGTGGATGGTGCTTGGAGTCAGATATAAAAGGGCTCTGCATGGAACGCTATTAGAGTATTTTCCATGTGTTCAGCTGGTGTTGGGGAGGTTTTGCAGTGATGCTAGGTTATCAACAGCTATTGCTCGGTGCCTGCTGAATTCGCAAAAAAGAAAAAAAAAACCCGACAAAAAGATGAAATGGATCACCCACCACTCTCTCACACTTGTTCAATGGATATATTTTTTGATTGTTTTGTTTTGTTGTGTTCTGTTTTTTCCCTTCCCTTTAATGTGGGACTTACCTGTTGGGCAAGGAGGCTGAGAATGACTGGTGAGAGAGGAATTCAAAGATGTTCCATTGATATCGCAGTGATGTAATATAGGGAAGGGGCAAGATTAATTGGAATTTAAATGAGAGAAGAAAAACTAACTTTGATAACAGGCTAGAAACAATGGAATTGAAGATTTTTGGTGGGGTTGAGCGAGGGCTCCATTGGAACCATTAGAAATTTCCTGTTTCACTGGTGTGGGGAGGTTTTGCAGTGATCTATACAAAAATGCATTGTGTGCCTGCTGAATTCCTAGCCATGAATGGGTCACCCACATTTTAATTTTCAATGGGTTTTTTTGTTGTTTTGTTTTGTTGTTTTGTTTTGTTGTTTTGTTTTGTTGTTCTGTTTTTCCCTTCCCTTTAATGGGGACTTACCTTGGCAGGAGGGCTGAAAGGACACAAGGCCCAAAGGGATGATCCTCTGTGCCTGTGAGGAGGATGAGGCAAACACAGCAAGGAGCACACCCCAACCCTTTCTGTGCCCACTCCATCCTCCCACATCTCCCACCAGGATCCCATCCCATGCCTGCTGCTGCTTTCTCCTTTTTCCCTGACCTCTCCCATGGTGTTCTCAGGAAAGTTTATTGTTAGAACTTGCACCCACCTCACCTAAGCAAACAAACAGCAGCCAGAGGAAGGGACACCCTTCRCAAAGCCAGCCAAGCCCAAAACATTTGTGTTCCATTGGCTTTGCAGCAGTGATTTTAATCTGCAGCACACACCAAGCCTTGCCTTCGAGAAGAGAAATCTCTTATCAGCCCTGCTCTGTCATGACCACATCCCAATGCCAGGGATAGGGCAGGGGACAGCAGAACCTTTTAGATTTTAGGGGGAAATTGCAGAATTCAAGGAGATTTTTRACTCCATCTTCAGAAGAAAGGAAGTTGCAGAGAATGCAGGGAATTATGGAATGGGTTGGGTTGGAAGGGACATTGAAGATTGTCTCATTTCACCCCCTGCCATGGGCAGGGACACCTCCCACTGTTCTAGGTGGATCCAAGCCCTGCCCAACCTGGCCTTGGACACTTCCAGGGATCCAGGGGCAGCCACAGCTGCTCTGGGCACCCTCAGAGGGAACAATTCRTTCCCAATATCCCACCCACCCTGCCCTCTGGCAGTGGGAAGCCATTCCCTGTGTCCTYTAATCCCATGGTCCATTCGGGATGGAGCACAGTGAATGGGGCAGGTCAGCTCTGACAGCTCAAGGCATTTTTAGGAGCCACCACAATTTGCAATTCTGTCTTTGTGCTCTCCTTTGTGCCAGCAGAGGGAGGAGGGACTTCAGCACTTACCTCAAGAGGTTCCATAGGGAAATGGAACAGAATTCCCKATTGTTGCACGGGAAACACATCTTCAGGAGTCTTCAGCATCCAGCCTGCCTCTGGGACCTTCCCTGAGGGCTGGAGACATCCACCCTGARCTGGAGCAGGGAACTTCCTCCTCATTCCCCTGGGATGGGCAAAAACCCCAGAGCATGGGGAGCACAGAGATTCCAATCCAGCACCACAGCTGGGAGGGGGTGGGAAGGATCCAGATCCTGGAGAAGGGTCCTCGGGGACACCTTCAAACACCTTCCAGGGCCTGAATGGTCTGGAGACACTTTTCAAACACTTTCCAGAGCCTAAAGGGTCTGGGGACACCTTCAAACACCTTCCAGGGCCTAAAGGTTTGGGGACACCTTCAAACACTTTCCAGGGCCTAAAGGCGTCTGGAGACACCTTCAAAACACCTTCCAGAGCCTGAAGGGTCTGGGGACACTCAACACCTTCCAGGGCTAAAGGGCCTGGGGACACCTTCAAACACTTTCCAGGGCCTAAAGGGCCTGGGGACACCTTCAAACCACTTTCCAGAGCCTAAAGGGTTCTGGGGAACCTTCAAAAACCTTCCAGGGCCTGGGGACAACTTCAAACACCTTCCAGGGCCTAAAGGGTCTGGGGGACACCTTCAAAAACCTTCCAGGGCCTGGGGACAACTTCAAACACCTTCCAGGGCCTAAAGGGTTTGGGGGACACCTTCAAACACCTTCCAGGGCCTAAAGGGCCTGGGGACATCTTCAAACACTTTCCAGAGGCCTAAAGGGTCTGGGGACACCTTCAAACACCTTCCAGGGCCTGGGGACACCTTCAAACACCTTTCAGGCCTAAAGGTTGGGGACACCTTCAAACACCTTCCAGGGGCCTAAAGGGTTTGGGGACACCTTCAAACACCTTCCAGGGCCTAAAGGGTTTGGGGACACCTTCAAACACCTTTCAGGGCCTAAAGGGTTTGGGGACACCTTCAAACACCTTCCAGGGCCTAAAGGGTTGGTCTGGGGACACCTTCAGACAACTTCTAGGGCCTGAAGGGTTTGGGGAACACCTTCAAACACCTTCCAGGGCCTCGGGACACCTTCAAACACCTTCCAAGGCCTGAAGAGTCTGGGGACACCTTCAAACAACTTCCAGGGCCCTGAAGGGGCTCCAGGAGAGCTGGAGAGGGACTGGGGACAAGGGATGGAGGGACAGGACACAGGAATGGCTCCCACTGCCAGAGGGCAGGGATGGATGGGATATTGGGAAGGAATTGCTCCCTGTGAGTGTGAGGACCCTGGCACAGGTGCCCAGATTTGCTGTGGCTGCCCTGGATCCCTGGAAGTGCCCAAGGCCAGGTTGGATCCATCTGGGATGATGGAAGGTGTCCCTGCCCAGGACAGGGCGTTGGAACTGGATGATCATTAAGGTCCCGACTTCTGGTTTGATGCACTCAAGCACCGTAGATATTCCAGATTTCTGTCCCAAAAATCCTATTGACCCATCCCCACAGCCCCTGTAGCCTCTCCTTCTCTTCCAGCTCCTCTGTTATCCTTTCTCCAAGCTTCCCAAAGCAAGGAGAGGCCCAAGGAAAGGCTGTGGCCAAGGCTGACAAGGATAAAGAGTTAAAGCAGGCAATGCCAAACTTTGGAAGAACAAGGGCTCTGCATAAATCAGATATTAGAAGGCAGGAAGGTGCTGTATAGAGGAATCAAAGTCCGGAACAGGATGTATATTAAGCAAATATTGAACTAACTTTGATAACACAGAAAAATGGAAGATTTTTGGTGGGGTTGAGCGAGGCTTCCATTGGGAACCATTAGAAATTTCCTGTTTCACTGGTGTGGGGAGGTTTTGCAGTGATCTATACAATGCATTGTGTGCCTGCTGAATTCCTAGCCATGAATGGGTCACCCACATTTTAATTTCCATGGTTTTTTTTTMTMGTTGTTTTTCTGTCTGTCCTGGAGCAGTAAAAGCTATTGAAATCCTCCAGGCCTTGCCTGTTGGGTGTTTTCTTTCCTACCAAGACATCAAACTGCCCTGAAGGTTTATTTTAAGCCAATTCAATAGGAGGGATCACACAAGCACCTTGTGGGACGTGTACAATGGGAGCCTAACCCAGGGCTATTCAATMAACAAGTGCTCCCATTTCCATGCAATTCCTGTTGGGAATTCATTCCTTTAATTAGGCTGGTAATTTATGAAGCTAAAGAGGCACCATTTGTTGGTGGACACGTAGGCAAAGAAATTCCAGATGAGTTCACATGGAAGGAAGAGGAGCTCATGAAAAGCCAAGGAGAGCTGGAAACCTCTCCAGATACAACCAGACTGACCAAAATGAGATCATTAAAAGCAAGAAACTGGACTAAAAACCCTGATTTGGGATATGCTCAGGAAGATCTACCTCATCTCTGTTAGGAAATGATACTCAGATAGTTCCCCATCATCTAAAGTCTCTAAYAGCATTTTTAACTTCCCATTTTTTTCATGGAAAGGGGTGTCCAGCCTTGGCAGTGGTGGAATCCCCATCCCTGGAGGGATTTAAAAGTCCTGTGGATGTGGCACTTGGGGACATGGTCAGTGGTGGCCTTGGCAGTGCTGGAGGAATGATTGGACTTGGTGACCTTGGAGAGCTTCTGAGCAATGAGTAACAACCCTTCCCATGAAGAAATTTTCCCAAATACCCAATCTTAACCTCCCCTGGCCCGGCCTGAGGCCGTTCCCTCTGCTCCTGTCCCTGTTCCCTGGAGCAGAGCCCGACCCCCCCGGCTGTCCCCTCCTGTCAGGAGCTGTGCAGAGCCACAAGGTCCCCCCTGATCCCCCTTTGCTCCAGGCTGAGCCCCTTCCCAGCTCCCTCAGCTGCTCCTGGGGCTCCAGACCCTTCCCCAGCCCCCAAAACCACCCCCAGCACTGGAGGTGCCCCAGCAGTGCCAGCACAYGGGACGGGCACTGCCCTGGTCCTGCTGCCACCCAAATTCCTGATTTACASCTGGGAGCTCTTTCCAACCCAGCTGCACAGCAAAGGAGAACTCCTGGATTCCAGTCCAAAATCCATGCCCCAGAAGCTGCTGCTTTATGTGCACACCTGGAATATGCAAAGCAGGATGGATTTACATAAAGTGTCCATAAAAACAAAATCAAGCACAAAACTTCCCCCCAAAATGCAAAAGTGATGTAAAACAGAGGCACAAAACCAGCTGCAGGCTCAGCTTAACCAGCAAAAATGTGATTGATGCTCAGCCCCTCAGGGAAAGCAGGGTAAGGTGGGATTGCCCTCTCCATGGCAGCCAGATTTGAGATCCATAGATCCTGAAGCTGCATCCTCATTTCTGTGAGCACAAGGGGAAGGTTTAGCACCTCCCRGTATTTGTAAATATGTAAATATCAATTTATGCTCACACACAGCTGCTGAAAAACAGAGACAGCAGCACAAAGCAGATGAATCTTCCTTGAGTTTGAATTTTACCCAATTAAAAGTCCAAGCAAGAAGGTCTAAACTTAAAATAGCAGCTAAAAAATACCCCATAAAACCTTAAATTTTTATATTTTAATTTGAATACAAACAACTCACCTTTCTGCCAGTTTAAAAATMTGAAACGAAAACCACTCCAAGTTTAAAAATTCCAGTTTGGGAACCTGTGAGTTTATTAAAGGAGTCAAAGCCAGGCAGTGGATGGATACTGTTTATTGGTTCTCTCCATCACATCTGAGTTACAGGTGTAAAAGTCACACAAACTGCAGGTATAAACATGTAAAACAATACAAAAATAAATGGAAAGGTAATTTTATATTTACTGAATCAAGTTGTGTAATAAATACGAGAGGCAAAAAGCTTCAATCACACCATTCAGCTGAACTGAAGTTACAGTAGTGTTTGTAAATAACACGTTTTTCACTTAGACTTGCAAATATTAAAGCATTGAGAACTAGTATAAAAGTGAATTTTGGCACATTGTAAAGTGAGAAGTGTTACACCAGGATCTGGCTGTTGGGTAAAAGTGAAGCAATTTCTCACGAGTTTTCTGAGGTACATTTTTAACAACCTAAGATTAGATCAACCTTGTGGTTCTACCAACTCACAGTTCACAATTCACTATACTAGTCACAATTTTTTTTCCCTTTTCAAGAATACCAAAGTATTCCAGAGCTTAAATCTGTGCAAATTCAGACAAGTTTCAATTAAAAAATAACAATAATTAAAAAAAAAAATTCCAACTTATTAGGGAACCCTCACATGCAACTCAACTCCTCCCTGCAATCCGGTGTGTTAATTGCAAAGTGTAAAACTGGATTAATCCCAAATTGCACAGCTTCAAATTCAAATACTCCCAGATTGCAGAGCAGCTCAAGTTGCAAAGGTTCCCCTGCTAAGTTTGTCACATTTGAATCCTATAACTTCAGTAACTTCTGATCACACTCATTCTCGGTGAGGAGAAATTAAAAAACACCACCACAAGCTGCTAACAAAGGTCAGCAAAGCGTGGAAACCCCTTGAGGACTCTTCAGCACTTCCCAAGCTCAGGAATGCCTGGACACAAATTTTTCCAAGTACAGTAAAAYAGAAAAGGAAAGGTGTAATGGCACTTTTGCTGTATCCAAACATCAGTGGGTTAGAAATGGTGCTTTTTTTTGTTGTTTTTTTTTTTAATTATACAGTAGAAAAAATTGTTCAAACCTCGAGTTCCATCCTCARCCTGACTTCCAAGGAGTGAGGACACCAAATCCCCTGGGCTGGGGATTCCATACAGTACAAACAGCTCTGACCAGAGTACAAAAGTTACACTCTTCTTAACAAAAAAATAAAAAAAAAATTCAAAAAGCACTGCTGATTGTTAGAATTGACTCCCAAAAAATCAGCAACTGCTCTTCAACAGCAGCAGCAGCATCAGGCATTTCAGTCCTCAAAGAGTTTTCTTTTAAACAGTTTAACCATTTGTGCTAATATTTGTCACTAGGRTAAATTTTTTTTAAGTCCTTTCACCAAAACCGTTATTTTCCTTTTAAAAAAAAGAAAGGGGTGGTGCAACCCCTGACATCCATTTATTTGGGGAATAAATGGTGTCATCTGCAAGGCACTACTACATTTCAAGGATACCATTGTCACAGTTTCACTATTTCGGTATTTTTATTTTTTTTTTCTTTGTATTTTGAACGTCACAGTTTAAAAATAAAGGATAAAAATTGAGGTAATCAATTTCTTTCAATACCAAAATACGTGAATTGAGCCAGTACCAGTCTGGTGAAAGGTCTTTGTAATACACAGCTATGACCATAGAGCACATGCAGCACAGCACAGGAGGGTTCTAGGCCTTTGTTCCGAGCTCTTCTGCTCCAGTTTTTAAGGAACACCTCAATTTGCACACTCACAACCCAATTATTTCCTTTTTTTTTTTGTTCACAGGGCTTGGGATTCCAGCTGGATCAAGCCCCATCTGTATTGATTTGAGAGCTGCACAAATTGGAGTTCTTAAAAAGAGTTCAGCAGAGCAAAAATCAGCTACAGCATCTTCATCTATTTTCAATCAATTGCACTTAAATCTACTCTGTATCCACTCAGGAGTTGAGACAAAGCCTCCACCACGTGCCTGCTGTCCCAACCACTGGAATTTCTTCCCACATCACATCCCACTACTCTAAAAATATGGCTTTGCAGGTGAGAGAACTGGGACTGGAACAGCTGGGTTTACACTGAGTTCATTGGCAAAACAATTCCAATTGGAGCTCCATTTCCTAATGCCCCTTTTTATTGCAGCCCCACCACCACCAGAATTTTGGGATTCCTAAAAATTCTGGCCTGTGAAATCATTTCATGCAACCAACTGGATTTAGTTGTAAACCCCTGGCAGCCCCCCCAAACCCACTGCTAGCTACCTTTGCTCTACAGGCACTACAGGATATTAAGACTAAAATTTAGCCATGCATAGATAAAACTCACGAGCTTTATCAGGATGCTCCACACTTGTGATCCAGGGAATACCCCAGGAAAGCCTAAAAACACAAACTAATTGCTGGCTTTTACTGGCCTCTAACAGGATACAAGTAGTTTTTTATATAAAGTCTCGTGGTGTGCAAAAAAGAAAATAAAATAAAATACTAAAGTCTTCAATTCAGACAGCTTTTTAAATCTAGGAGGAAAGCAAGGAATGAAACCTTATCAATATTTCTATCCCAGCCTGCAGCACCTGGAATTCCACCTCTGCACTGTGCAACACTCACAGGACAGGCATCCAGCAATGAAGACCAAAACCAACTAAAATGTGCTTCAGGTTACTGAAATTTCACTTATTTCATATTCCAAAGGTAAAAAATAGATCTCTTTAGCAAAGCATAAACTCTAATTCAGCCTCAGGTTTGATGGCAGGGGTTAAATCTCATTTTCCTGCCRCAGGATGAGGCTGTGCAGATACATTTGAAGTATTTTAAGTCTCCTGCAAGAGATTTTTCATTCCATTTCTTGCTGTATCACAAACATCTGGTCAGAAAGAAAAACTGCAGTTGCAGTAAAAGATTGAGCTGTCCCTAAGGCAAAGGAATATGAAAATAAAAAATTCCTGCTGGGCTGCTCTCACCTAAATTCTGAACACATGCATGCTACAATAATCTGCTTATTCAAATAAACTCCAATAATTACCTGTAAGTAGCTGCTAAGGTACTTTAGAATCCTTCAGGCAGGGATTTATAAAGCCTCCTTTAAAATGATACTGAATTAAGTCAGGACAGGCTGCCAGCATTCCTGTTCTGTCATTTAGGAACTATAAAAATTCTGTTGCAAGTATTTAAAAAGCTGATTTCTCACCAGCACAGTGAAATGTTACAGCGTGCAAACTCTTCTGGAAGCTCCACAAACAAGTTCCTGCCTCTTTCAAGTAACATCCTTTGCTATTTTTTACCTTTGGAAATCATTTATCTTCATGAAAAGGAATTATTTAGCTGAAGAATCTCCCCCTTGCCTTGCCTTGCCTTTTAGGACTGCAATAGAAATCCTCCAGGGATAATCTAAGCAAGGTGCACATTGCAGCCAGCCAGGAAATATTTTCCAGAATCCCAATGAGAGCACTGGGAAGAAAWTAAGATTTCTCCACTGATTTCACCCTGAAATGTATAAATAGCTTTTCTTTTAAGTCAGAATTTCAAGTGCAGACTTAAACTGTGCTGAGGTTTGAGATGGGCTGAGCCCTGGCAAAGGTGGGGGRGGGAGTGTTCCCTCATCCCTCTCTTTGGGAACACCCTTGACAGCTCCTTGGGGATTAGGGGAACTCTTTTTTTGAGTTGTTCCCACTGTTTTCCAATTTTTTCCCTTTGGGATTGCCTGACAGCTCTGGGATTTAAGGGACTCTGGAAAGTGTTCCCCCATTTCTCACTTTTGGAACAACAGCTCTGGGATCAGGGACACAGTTTCTGAGTTTTCCCCCACTGTTCCCCCATTTCTTGTTTGGGAAACATCCTTAACAGCTCTGGGATTTAGGGACTCTGAGAAGTGTTCCAAACCTTTTCTCACTTTGGGAAATAGCTCTGACAGCTCTGGATTAGGGACCCAATTCTGAGTTTTTTCCCATGTTTCCCCCATTTCTCGCTTTGGGAACATCCAAACAGCTGCCAGATTCAGGGATTCTACATTTTTTAATCATTCTCCCATTTCTTGCTTTGGGAAACACCAAAGCTGTGGGATTAGGGGCCCGATCTTGAGCTTCCCATTCCCCCATTCTCATTTTTGGAACTCTCTGAAAGCTGTGGGATCGGGACCCATTCTGAGTTCTTCCATTGTTCCCACACATTTCTCACTTTGGGAGACAAACCCTGACTGCTCTGGGATTAGGGACTTTTTTGAGTTTGTTTCCCACTGTTTTCGCACATTTTTCCCTTTGGGATTTGCACCTGCACAGCTCTGGGATTAGGTACTCTGGAAAGTATGTTCTTTCTCGCTTGGCAAACGCTGTATTGAGACTCTATTTGGATGCATCTGGGTTAGGGACCCAATCAGTCAGTTCCCCACCTGGAACTCCAAGAGCTGCAGACTCAGAGATTCTAAATTTTTTCATCATTCTCCATTTCTTGCTTTAGGGAACACGACCAACAGCTCTGGAATTAAGGACCCAATTCTGAATTTTTTCCATTGTTCCGCCATTTCTCGCTTTGGGAACACACCAAGCAGCTGTGGGGGAATTAGGGTACTCTGCAGAAAGTGTTCCCCATTTCTCACGTTTGGGAACACCCCAATAACCTGGATTAGGGACTCGTTCTGGTTTTTCCCACTGTTCTCCCATTTCTCACTTTGGGAAACATCCAACAAGCTGTGGGATTAGGGAACTCATTCTGAGTTTTTCCCATGTTCCCGCCCAGTTTCTTCAGGCTTTGGGACTCTCTGAAAGCTGTGGGAATCGGGGACTCCATTCTGAGTTCTTCCCATGTTCCCCATTTTCTCACCCTGACAGCTCTGGGATTTTTCCCTTCTTGATCCCCCTCCAATGTTATCAATCTGACAATTAATGTTTTCCTTTTTATGCAGCTGATGGTCGTTCTTCGTATTACTGGCTGTTTTTTCTTTCCCATGTTCCTCCCATATCTCACCCTGACAGCTCTGGATTAGGATATTTTTTTGAGTTGGTCCCACTGTTTCCACATTATTTCCCTTTTGGATTTGCCCTGGGGCCTGAACAGCTCTGGATATTAGGGACTCTGGAAATGTTCCCCCCAAATTTTCTCACTTTGGAAACAACAAACAGCTCTGGAGGAATCAGGGACCTCAGTTCTGAAGTTTCCTCAGCTGTTTTCCCCCATTTCTCGCTTTGGGGAAACACACCAAGGAGCTGTGGGATTAGGACTGTCAAGAAAAAGTGTTCCCCCATTTCTCGCTTTGGGGAACACCCCCAACGCAAACTGTTAATTAGAATTCTCTGAGTTTTTCCCAATGTTTTCCCCATCTGTCACTTTGGAACATCCTAACAACTGTGGGGATTAGGTGCCATCCAAGCTTTTCCCCATTCCCCCATTTCTCCACTTTGGGTAATGCTCTGAACGCAGCTCTGGTTAGGGACCCAATTCTGAGGTGTCTTCCCGACTGTTCCCCCATTTCTCGCCTTGGAAACATCCAGCAGCTATGGACTAGCATGCTCATCTGAGGCTTTTCCCCCTGCTGCCCATTTCTTCCACTTTTGGGATTAGGGACTCTGAGAAAGTGTTCCCCCATTTCTCGCCTTTGGGAACACACCAACAGCTCCGGAATTAGGGATTCCAATTTTCTCTAAATTTTTTCCCATTTTCCCCTATCTATTTCTTGCATTGGCGGAACTCTCCGGAAAGCTTGTGGTTGGGATCAGGGACTCCCATTCTGATGTTTTTTTTTACCCACTGCTCCCCATTTCCTCACTTGGAACAACCCAATAAAACTGCTGCTGATTAGGGACTCAGTGCTGAGTTTTTCCCCTATTCCCTCCGTTTTTTCTCCCTTGGAATGCTTCTGACAGCTCGGGATTTAGAGACCCCCAATTCTGATCTTCCATTGTTCCCCCATTTCCTCACTTTGGGAACACCCCAAAACTGCTGATTAGGGACTCAGTGTCTGGAGTTTTTTCTCACTACTTTCCGCCGCATTTCTCACTTTGGGGGAACACACAAACACAGCTCTGGGACAAAGGGGACTCAGTTCTGAGTTTTTTCCTTCACTGTTCCCCCATTTTCTCGCTTTGGGAAAACGTCCCTCCCAACAACTGTTGGTTAATTTAGGAATTTCTTGCTGAGTTTTTCTTATTGTTTCCTCATCTGTCACCTTTGGGGAACATCCTAACAACTGTGGGATTAGGTGCTTCATCCAAAGCTTTCCCATTCCCCCGTTTCTCACTTTGGGAAAAATGCGTCTGACAGCCTCTGGGATTAGCGGACCCCCCCAGTTCTGAGGTTTATTTTTCCCCCACTGTTCCCCATGTTTCTCGCTTTGGGAACAGTGCCAAGAGCGCAGATTCAGAGATTCCGTAAATTTTTTCATCATTCTTCCGCATTTCTTTGCATTTAGGAACACACCAACAGCTCTGGAATTAGCGGACTGAACTTCTGAATTATTGGAAATTTACTTTTCCCAATGTTCTTCCCATTTTGCTTGCGTTTGGGAACACCTCAATAGAACTGCCTGATTAGGGACCACTCAGTTCTGAAGGTTTTCCCCACTGTTCCCCCATTCTCGCTTTGGGAACATCCCAACAAACTCTTAATTGAAGGAAACTCTTCTAAAAAATTTTTCCCATTGTTTTCCCCCAATCTGTCACTTTGGGAAACATCCTAAACAACTGTGCATTTAGTGCTCATCCAAGTTTTTCCCATGCCCCCGTTTCTCACTTTGGCGAATGGCTCCTGACAGCTCGTGGAAATTTAGGACCCAATTTTTTCTGAGTTGCTCCCATTTGTTCCCCATTTCTCGCTGTTCGGGGAACAGCCCAGACTGCAGACGTCAGGGATTCAAATTTGTTTCAATCATTTCTTCCCATTTCTTGCTTTGAGGGAACACACCAACAGCCTCTGGAAGTTTAGCGACTCAATTACTGAATTGTTTCCCACTTTACCCCATCATTATTCTCGCTTTGGGAAAACACACCAAGAGCTGTGGAGATTAGGGGACGTCTGCAGAAAGTGTTCCCCCATTCTCACTTGGGACACCCAATAACTGCTGATTAGGGGAGCTCGAGTTCTGAGTTTTTCCACTGATTCCCCCATTTCTCACTTTGGGGAACATTTCCCAAGAGCTTGCAGATCACAGAGATTCTAAGTTTTTGAACCTTCTTCTGCCCATTTCTTGCTTTGGGAACACACCAAGAGCTGTGGGATTAGGGACTCAATTCTGAGTTTTTCCCATTGTTCCCCCATTTCTRYCTTCGGGAACACCCTGACAGCTCTGGAATTAGGGACTCTTCTGAGTCATTCCCACTATTCCCCCATTTCTCACTTTGGGAACACCCCAACAGCTGTTGATTAGGGACTCAGTTCTGAGTTTTTCCCATTGTTCCCCCATTTCTCACTTTGGGAACACACCAAGAGCTATGGGATCAGGGACTCCAAGAAAGTGTTCCCCCATTTCTTGTTTTGGGAACATCCCAGCAGCTGTGGGATCAGGGACTCAGTTCTGAGTTTTTCCAGTTGTTCCCCCATTTCTCACTTTGGGAACATCCCAGCAGCTGTGGGATCAGGGACTCCAAGAAAGTGTTCCCCCATTTCTCGCTTTGGGAACATCCCAGCAGCTGTGGSATTAGGGACTCTCTTACTTTTTTTAATTATTCCCCCATTTTTTGCTTCAGGAACACCCAAAGAGTTCTGGGATTGGGGACTCTTCCGAGTCTGTTCCRCCATTTCTCGCTTTGGGAACCCCAATCCCACATCCTGAGCTCCCCCCTGACCATCGATGCTCCTGTGCAACYATTTCCAAGGGACACCCAGGAATTGTTTGATATCTGCACCATGGCCCAATTCCACAATTACATTCTGACCTTTTTTTAGGAAATAAATCCAGTTTTGCTTCTTTTCTCCTCCTTCTTCTTCTTTTTCCCARGTTTCCACCACAAGCCAGAGATTCCAGGTATGCTTTGGACAGTCTGGAATTAAGGTGAAGTGGAAGCAATCCTGACAGTACAAACAGCTAAGCAGTTACCATGTTAAATGCCAACCTTAGGGGAACAATCTCTTAGTTTGGGAAGGAGTGCTGAAAACAGACATTTCACTRGATTTCTTGTGAGCCAGAAGGACAAAACAGCATTTTTGGTTCCTGACATAAGGACAGGAACACTCAGGATCCACGTGCTTAAATCTTCTGCTCAAAGAGGTCGTGGTACTCCTGCTCCTCCAGRTCCCTGTTGTACTTCTCAATTTCCCTGTTGGCTTCTTCCAAGTAATCATTCATGAACTGGTCCATTACTGGTTGGGAAAGGTGAAGGAAGAATATTTGTGCAAATGGAATTTAGTAGAAAAGAACATCCAGGTTTGAAGGAAGTGCCAGTTCTGGGACACTCAGTGAAAGCAGAAATTCAATATCTAGTTCTAGAAGTCAGAGCTACTCCAACTCAGGGAATAAAGGAGCAGCACAAGGGATATTTCCCAGCCAGAAGGAAGATCTAAGAACATCAAAACCACAGCAGGGTTAAATGGGATGTTAGGAAAAAATTCTTCCCCGGGTGGGTGGTAAGGCCCTGGCACAGGTTGCCCAGGGAGGTTTTGGACTCCTCACCCCTGGAAGGTGCTGGAATGAGATCAGCTTCAAGGTCTCTTCCAACCCAAACCATTCRGGGACTCTGAACACATTTCCAGCTGTTTAAAAGTTTAAAACTCTGCCCAAAACTCAAATCCCCCAGAAAGGCTTAACCAGGCCTGCAGCTTTCCCTGCCAAACACCAAGGGGGAGGTGGAGTGAAGAATCCTGGAATGGTTTYGGGTGGAAGGAGCTTAAATTCCATCTCATCCCAGCCCCTGCCATGGACAGAGACACCTCCCACTATCCCAGGGTGCTCCAAGCCKAATCCAACCTGGCCTTGGACACTTCCAGAGATCCAGGGGGATCAAGAATTTTCCAGTGAAGTCCAAGTTTGCTGTTGGGTTTTGTGTCCAGAGACACCTCCCACTATCCCAGGATGCTCCAAGGCCCATCCAWACTGGCCTTGGACACTTCCAGGGATGGGGCATCAAGAATTTTCCAGTGAAGTCCAAGTTTGCTGTTGGGTTTTCTGTCCTGCAGACAGAAATCTGCTTAAAATTTTCAAGTTGTCCCACAGGGCACAGAAAATAACTCTGTTCTTATTCCAAAGCAGCATCACCTGGATTTTTACCAAGTTTGGAGAAGTTACTGTAAAAAGTAAACTGGGAATATAAAACCAATTTGGAAGTTGGTGACCAAAGACAAAAACAAAAGGAAGTTATGAAAATGAGAGAATCACAGAGTCATTAAGGCTGGAAAAACCCTCAGAGATCACCAAGGGCAGCTGTTAACCCAGCACTGCCATGGSCACCACAGACCCAGGTCCCCAGGTGGTGACCAAGGACAAGAGGAACCTTGGCAAGGAATTCCAGGGTAAAACTAAGGACAAAAATATGATTGTTTTCACTGGAGTGTGTGCACWCATGAAATTACATTCATTTGGAAGTTTTATCAGTCGTGCCCAGGCATTCAGTGCTATTACAGCACTATTTGGTTTGAAAAATATTTTTTTGACAAGCTGTGGGCCATAAATTATTCCCTGCATGAGCTCATGGGCAGTTTGGGGTTTGTTTTGTTGGTTCTATTCTGTTTCTGAGATCTTATCTCTCAAGAAAGGRTTTAAAACTAAGCTTTAGCTGGCAAGGAACTGGTTCTTTACCATATCTGCTTTGGCACTCAACATTTCAGAGCTGCACAGTTCATTGCCTACCTAAAACCTTCCCCAAAACCCCCCATTTTAAAGGATACATGGATGATAATCCATTTTGTCACCAAAAAAATTCACAAATTGAGTCCCATTGTAAAAATAACCAGCTGGGAGTGGATCCAAGTGGCGTTTCACCTGCAGCAGGAAAAGAATTTAAATTAAACACCTGTAGGGACATTCCTTACAAACTCAAATAGATAAAAGAAAATGAAAAGGCCAGTGCAGCAACCAAAGATGGCKAATTTTACACCTTTTCCTGCTTTCCAGAGTGAATTTGGAGCTCTGAGATCAGATTTATACCTCAAATCCCTCCTGGACAGCTCCAAAAGTGCTGTAATAATTTAGTGCTCAGCACACTTGTTGTGGCAGGTTCTCTGTCATCCAGATGGATATTTAAGGGAAATCAGCCAAAAGAAGGGTTTGTAAATTATTGCTTTTACTCACGTGYATGTTTTTGATTTCCTGAAGGGTTAACATTCCTCTGGTTTTCAGGGCTTTCCTCTGAGGTTTCTGTATGAAGYAGGAGATTCCAGTTATGTGACTACAGTGACAATGTGATACCACAGCATAGTTGGTTAAAAAATAAATTTAAAACAAAAAAGAAACCAAACCACCACATAGAAGCATGTATTTCAAAAAATTCATTTCTAAAATTATTCAGTTCCATGAAGGTACTCACAACTATGTTCTGAAAACAAAAGTAAAAATTCACTGATCTTACAGAAAACACTCAGAAATTTAAAATTCTGTAAGTATTTTAAAKAAGACAATTTAAATACAGCTTTACTGTAAGAAAGCTGGCACAGGAACAGAAAAACAACTTCATTTTGAGCCCTGAGAAATTCTGTAATCCCTTTCTTTCCTGCAGCATGTGGTAACTCTTAGAGCTATCTGAAACCCTCAATTAGCCATGACTGTACAAAAAGTGTTTATAGTCCTGAATTGCTCAAAGAGGAAACACTTCACACTTGAGATAAGCATTTAAGTTCCAAGTTTTCATAAAATTTAAGTAGTATTCCACCAAGAGCTTTCTTACATGGCAAAGCATTTGTCTCCATATATTACCCCTGTGGTAAGTACAGAGCATGAGATAATCAGCACAGAAAATGGATTAATTCCCTGAACTAACACAGGGGAACAAAAGATGAGAACCTGAGCATCTCAGAAATTCAAAAACCTCAGAAATCTTGGAACTTTAGCAACTGCTCCAGCRACAGTCTGCAGGAAACACTTTTCCCTTCCTACACAAATTTTTGGAGGGAGACATTGTGCAAATCTTAATCCATATAGAAGTCAAAAATAATTTTAACTTACAAAATGTTCCAAAAAGTTGCCCAGAGAAGCTGTGGCTGCCCCTGGATCCCTGGAGGTGTCCAAGGCCAGGTTGGACAGGGATTGAATTTGGGATGGTGGGAGGTGCCCCTGCCCATGGCAGTGGCGTGGAACTGGATGGGATTTAAGGTCCCTTCCAACCCAAACCATTGCAGGATTTTATGGATCTGTGATTCTGTCAATCAGCTGTGGCAGTACCTCTGTGCAAACTCTGCCTTCTGAGCTCCCTCCAACACCACATTCCCTGCTCCTCACTCCTCATTGCATGGATACATCAGCCATGCAGAAATACACTAATTAAAGATGACAAAATGAACAGGACTCTACCCCTCCATTTCAGTGGATTACTTCCAAGGAGGTTTAATTTAGTGAATCAAAACAAATTTTCAGCTTTGCCAGCATTCAGGTACTGGAAGAAGATTTATTTCACAGCACACTTCAGCCCTTGGCAATCACAGCTCAGCTAAATCATCCTGTGTTTATCCTGGACATAATCCATTTGCTCAAGCATTCAAGAGCAAATCAATCCATGAATAAGCTGTAGCAAGCACTAAAACAATACAGAGATTACAACACACATTTGTAAACTCTTAGTCCCRTTCCTGAAATCCATTTGCACCCTAGAATGTCAATACCTTGGTAGAAGAAAAAAAAAAAGAGATTAATTAAGAAACCCAAATGTTTCACTGAGCCATTTGAATTTTTCCTTTGGCTGTTAAGAAATGCCAAGCACTGAACAAAAGGAAACCTGCCCACAAACCTGTTTTGCAGTTTCTCTGAGCCAATCTTTGATATCCTCTTCCTTCAGGGAGCAGCCAATGAACACAAGGAAATATTCCTGTTGACTGCTGCAGTCTCTGGGATCATTTCTGGAATCAGGAGGAGTCGGCCCCTCTGGAACAGGCACCAGGCTGAGGGAATTTGCTGCTGTGTTGTGACACACTTCAATGACTTTATCAGCATCTAAACAAGGAGAAGACAGAAGGAAGAGCCTGATAGTTGCTAATCTAATCTAACATCAACACTGGTGCAGACAGAATGCAGGACAGAAATACTTTTTTAAACATCCATAAGGTGCAGTGTGATCACAACACCTCAGAGTAATTTGCCCTTACCTGAAAACTTCACTTTGCCCATGATGTGATAAATGTTTCCAGAAAAAGGACTTGGCTTGAGCAACGACTTAATTGCTGTTTGAAACAGAAGATAAACAGATTATCTCAACTTATTTTTCTTCTCCTTGGTGGAGTTTCTGGTAAAACCTGTGCAACTGATCCCTAATCCACATCCCATTGCTTCCAAAGGAAAAGCTGCCATGTGCCTTGGAGTCTCACTATGTAACATTTATTTTCTCATTCTTTGCCATGGAGTTTGGGAAATTAGGTGTGTTTGGCATAAGGAACTCACAGTGTGTGTGGGAGGTAAAATCCTCTTTAACACTACTTAGCTAAGCAGAGGAGAGGTTTGATAATGTATCTACTCTAGAMCTGAGTCTGTTTTCTAGGAGCTACAAAGAATTATTTGGCATAAAAAGTAGAAGRTGATGGTCACTTATAAAACTGTATTTCAACACTCCCAAATACAATGAGACATAAAATAAAAAAGCAAACACGGGAAGTTGTCTCAGTCCTAGAAACCAAAAATTCAATTAGATTTTCATCTGAACAAAAATRATGGGACAATTTTCCAGAGCTGACACTAAGGAACAGAATTTACTGTACTTTTAGGAAGGAAAGCTGAGTTTTCAATTAAAAATTAACTTCAGCAGTGATTAAASAACTGTGTTACGTCAGTGCCTTCCTTCCCCTCTATCCCTCAGCACCCCAAACTTGGATTTCAATCAAGTCAGGCAAAGTTCATTGGTACCTTTGCATTTGGTGACAAATCTTGTTTTCTCCAGAGGGCGGCTGAACCACACACAGATCTGAACCATGGGAGGGAACACGGGCCCAGCCCCATATCTGCCCTCATACCTGCACACAAAAACAAACACCTTCAACACACAGAAATCCCAGCAGCTTCTGCTTCTCATCCAGCAAAAAACATCTGTTCTTTCACCACAGATGAGCCTCGTTCAGAGAGGAAGGAAAATATAGAGATTTCTTCTCTGTGAAAATGTGCTGCCAACAGCATGAGTTTGGTCAAGGCACTCAGGACTCCTTTTCGTGGAGTCATGAAATGGTTTGAGTCAGAATGGACCTTAAAAATCATCTCATTCCCAGCCTGCCATGGGCAGGGACAACTTCCACTAGGCCAGGTTCCTCCAAGCCCTGTCCAACCTGGCCRTGGACACTTCCAGGGATCCAGGGGCAGCCACAGCTGCTCTGGGCACCTGTGCCAGGGCTCAGCACCCTCATACGGAAGAATTTTCCCTAACATCTTATCTAAATCTCTCTTCTTTTAGCTTAAAACCCTTCTCCCTTGCCCTGTCACCATCTACCCATGTAAAACCTCATTCTACTCCTTTTTTATGAGCCCTCTTTAGGTACTGCAAGGCTGCAAAAAGATCTCCCTAGATGCTTCTGATGCTCCTCCTGCTGCTTTCCTTCTCTTCCACACTACCCAGATCCAATTCTTGCATATTGTCATCAAATAGATTAARAGCTGTCCAAAAGTTTGAAATATTTTCTTTTCCTGCTCCCTCTCTTTGGCTCCATGCAATCCACCAGCAGCTCTGATGATATTAATTCAATATCCTCACCCRAAGCCTTGTGCTTCACTCCAGTAGCTTTACTTGGCTACTTGCATCCAATTCAGAACCAAATTTATTAATAAAGAGATACAGACTGCAAGGTATGATAAATAAATGTTTCCAGCACAGAGCCTGGTGAGCCAGGAGTTATGATTGCTGAGAGCTGCAAATTTCTGCCAAAAAGGTGCAGCAGAAAGAATTGCAACAAGATGTGTGAAGAGCCCTGAGCCAGGAGAAATCTCCCTCGGTGTTCAGTGGAAATTTGGTGCCACGTGGGTTTGTGGCTGAGCTGTGCCAGGGCTGTCACTGAGGTTCCTGGTTTTTGTGAATAATTGCTCTGCTAATGGCCAGACTGACAGAGCAAGTTCATTCCAGTAATGCTGAATGGCTGTCAGGATGAAATTACTCCAGTCATTATTGACCTCACCCATCCCAATCCTTCCCAGTTTATTCCCACAGGGTTCTTGCCTATTCTTCTGGAAAGCAACAGTAATCTTGCTATTGATTTAAATGGTGGCCAGAAAGGAGCTTTTCCCCCCCATAAAAAGGCAGCAATCTTGTATCCACTAAGAATAATCATCAGCTCTCTTAAAAATGATTTACAAAGCTGCTGCCTGTTCCAAATGAGTAGTCTTAGGGAAAAAAAATATATAAATGAAGTTAGTGAAACATTTTAATCTTCAAGTTAATTAGAAAAATAGTTTTAATACTTCTCAGTCTAGATACTTGCCAGCCAGGGTACATTAAATATCGAGCTCTCATCATCTGAGGACTTGAAAAACTGCTTTCTGAGAGAATTAGTTCAATATCCTCGTTCCTGTAAAGAGATAAAAATGAAGATTTTTAATTTTCTAAGTTAAATAAAATGGCCACTATCTACTTACATAAAACATAATGTGCTAGTGACAGTAAAATTAAGAGCACTTTTCCTTTAGTATGGCAGTAACAGCAACATAAATCACACTCTGCAAACAAAACACATTTCCTAATCCCTGTATTTATATGCCCATAAACGTAAAGGGAAAATCCCTTTTGCACGAGAAGCAATTAAGAAAAAATCTGCATTTCCTTCCTATAAATCACCAGAGTGAAAACATGAGAACAGAAGTTTCTGAGCGCTGGTGGCCCATGTGCCAAAAGCAATAAATCCTGCTGGAAGTTACCTTGTTACAATCCCATTTTCTGCCAGGATGAAGGAAACTSCAGGATTTGCTGCTCTGATCAGGTTCTGCAGCTGCACCAGCAGTGGGTGCCTCTGCTCTGTGGCATGGCTTGTGAAAACCACATTACTCACCAGTCCTGTGGAAGGAAATCAGGGTATTTTACACAGTTCAGGCATGTAAACAGTGACTAATAAACCATTCAGTGATATTCCAACCATTCTTCTCTTATTTTCCTTCCCTTTCACTGCATTCTTTCATTAAAAACAAAAATAAAATCCTCTACAACAAAAAGACCAAGCAGAGAATCTTTCACCTAACAGAATCAATTTGGACTCAATCCACAGAATCAATTAATTAAAATAACAAATCCATACAAGAATCAATTTGAGCAGGACTAGTTAAAAAAAAAAAGAACATGAAAAAGTGATGAATTCAATGTGCAGTAAGAGACTGAACAGCTAAAAATCAGTATTTTGAACACTCAGTTGCCACAAGAGAAGGGTTTAGGGTTATTTTTTTGTCTTTAAAGACTCCAAAAGGTTATTCAGACAGCAAGACTGAACCCATGAAGCATCAAAAAGATAACAGAAAACCATCCAGTTGATTTCAGTTCTAGGATCCCTGCTTTCCAATTCTACATGATTTGACTTTCAGATTTGACTGGAGACTTTCACTCCAGTTCCTCAAAGAAACTGCAGTGTCAACACTTGGTGCCTCCCTAGGATGTCTGCATTGTCCTGWATGGGAGGGATGGAGAGGAAATGGAAAGGAAACAGCCTCAAGTTGTGCCAGGGGAGGGTTAGATGAGATATTAGGAAATATTTCTTCATGGAAAGGGTTGTCCAGTCCTGCCCAGGGCAGTGGTGGAGTCCCCATCCCTGGAAGTGTTCAAAGAACACGTGGATGTGGCTCTTGACAGGGGTAATGGGGAACTGGGCAGTGCTGCTGGGRTGATAATTGGATTTGATGATCTTACAGGTCTTTTCCAATCTAAACAATTCTGTAATTTTACAAGAAATGTTATTTTTTTGCTCAAGATGTGCAGCCCTGCTCTGATACTTTCCCGTGACTACAAGTGGAGTGGAAGGAAGAACAGAAAATCTCCAATATCCAGGAATAACTGAGCCGGGGTGCATTCCTCTGCCTCCAACTAATCAAAGATGTAACAACTGATCACACCAATTCCTGGTCTTTACACAAGTCTTAAATCACATTAATCCATGCAAAGGCTGCTTTACACACAAATTCCTGCACCAAATATTTCTGGGGCTGTTGAATTGCACCACAGACTCCCAGTCACTGCTCTTTGCATCACTGACCCTTCCAAGCCAGAACTTCATTAACAGCACAGATCTCCATCWCTGTATTTCTCTTTTAACAGAAAGTTTCCACTCCAATTTCAGCAACATCCATGTATTTTCCAATGCACACTTGCTCTTGGAAGAGGGGGYAAAGYAAAGGAGAACAGCAAGCACCCTTTGAAATTTAAGCCATGTGCAGGCTTGAAATGATATCAGGTTTGGGGATATTAATCATGAAATTAGGATAAAAATGTGAATAAGATAATAATTCTACCCCTGGACTATGCCAGGCCAGGTTGGATGGGGCTTGGAGCAGCCTGGGATGGTGGAAGGTGGAAGGGGGTTGGAATGAGATGAGCTTTGAGGTCCCTTCCAACCRAAACCATCCTGGGACTCCTGAGTCACCCACCACCACCCTGTGGCTGTGCCACTGAGCTGCCACTGAGTCCATGTGACAATTGGCAGCACCAAGCCTTGAAGAGGACCCATAACTGTCCAGGATAAACTGGAAAAGCTCGAAGTTAAAAACAAATAAAAAACAAAACAGGGAGTGTAACTCAAAGAAAAACAAAACAACTTCCTGAGAATTGGAAGGTGCCTCCAAGGCTTCAGTAATGAACAAATTTAACCTTTTCTATTTAAACTGTCACTGCCATCTCTGTTTCTAAGAGATGCATTTTGAAGACCACCCAGTTTTGTTTAAATCTTTATTTATACACTCCTCTAAAGAAAAGAACCCTTGCAGCCTGGGGAATAACATGTTCAATGGAAGCAGGAAAGGAACAGGAGGGATGGATTAAAAATACATATGCTGTATGAAAATAATGGCTCCTCTTTGCTCCRAAACTTACAATGGGAATATTTAACAATGGTGATGTCCTAATTTGTGTTCTATATGAAATTGTTTCACAAGGGATGCCAGGGTGCCCTTGGACTAGGAAGGGTATTCATTACAGCCTTCTGTGGAAGAAGGGAGAGAGAAAAAGAGGTGGATGTGGACCGAGGAGAGGGGAAAGAAAGAGAGAGAGAGGAGGAAAGGAAGGAGGGAGAAAGGAAGAGAGAAGGGGGAGGGAAAGAGAGAGGAAAGAGAGGGAAAAAGATGCGAGAAAGAGGGAGAAAGATGGGAGATAAAGAGAGAAAGAATGAGAGGAGAGAGAGGTGGTAAGATGAGGAAAGCAGAGGGAAAGGAGGAGAAAGAAGGAGGGGAAGAAAGAGAGAGGAAAGAAAGAAAGAGAGGAGAGGGAGGGAAAGATGAGAAGAAAAAAAGAAAGAAAGAAAAAAGAGGGGAGAAGAAAGAGAGAAAGAAAGAGAGAAAAGGAGAAAAGAAAGAGAGAAAGGGAAGAAGGAAAAAGAAATAAAAGACAAAGGGGAGAGAAGAAAAGAAGAGAGAAAAAGAAAGATCATGGATTGAGCAATATGGGTGAGAAGAGAGAGATGAGAGAGAGGAGAAGAAAGAAAAGGAGATGTAAAGATGAGGACAGAGAAAAAGATGAAGGAGAAAGAGAGAAAGAAGAGAGAAAGAGAGAAGAGAAGAAGAAGAGAGAAAGAGAGAAAGACGGAAGAGAGAAAGAAAGAGAGAAAGAAGAGAAAGAAGAAAGAGAGAAGAGAAAGAGAAAGAAAGGAGGAAAGAGAGAAAAGAGAGAAGAGAGAAAGAGAGAAAGAGAGAAGAGAAAGAAGAGAGAGAGAGAAAGACGAGAAAAAAAGAAAAAGGAGGAGAGAAAGAAGAGAAGAGAGAAAGAGAGAAGAGAGAAAGAGAGAAAGAGAGAAAGAGAGAAAGAAGAAAAGAGAGGAAGAAGGGAGAAAGAGGAGAAAGAGAGAAAGAGACAGAAAAGAAAGAAGTAAAGAAAGAAAGAAAGAAAGAAAGAAAGAAAGAAAAAGAAAGAAAGAGAAAAGAAAGAAAGAAAGAACAGAAAGACACAAAAAAAATAAAGAAAAAAGAGAGACAAAAGGGAATTACAGCACACAGAGGTGGCAGGAATTTTTTGGAGAATTTAAGGATATGCACAGGATACTCCTGTCTGGTCATTCTCGGCTTTGTCAGTTCTCCCCAATCCCCATCTGCCTCTGTCAGTCCTTGGGGTTCTCCAAACAGAAATTCTGGAAAATCTTCACATTGATAACTTGCCCAGGAACTCCTGTGATACAGAGAAAGGCACCAGAAGGCAAAACCCAACTCACTCCCCACATGTGAAGATAGAAGAGAAAAGTACAGATCCAAAGTCTAATTAATTCCTACTAATTGATTCCTACTTGGCTTTTCTTACACCCAACAAAGTTCTGGTTCAGATCTCTACAAAGCCCAGTACAACACTGGTAAAGCTCAGATACTGGAGAATTTTGGACTTTTCTGTACTACAGACCCTAACTCCCAAGAAAACACTACATTTTGACCATAAAGAAAGCTTCTAAAATTAATTAATAACACTGAAAATTACAAGTGTATAGTTTAGTTCAAAACATATAATATCACAAAGTAAAAAACTTAGTAAGGTTTAGGGTTTTAAAGTATAGTAATATATATAAAACAAAATAAATAAAGTTTTAGAACAAAAGCTTCTTCTTCACCTTCTTCTTCTAAGTTTGAGTAGGATTTTGTAATTAGACAGAAAATCTGCATTGTGGACTTCAAGTAATTAATTTTTATGTTAAAGGTAAAAACAATTTAAAATATCATTTTTTTAGTTAGATAGTTTAACCTTAAAAAACCTTAAAACAAAAATAGTTAACCATTTTGTACCTTATTAGTAAGAAAAATACAAAACTCACTATCTATAAATGGTAATATAAATTTTAAAAAATAAACATTTAAATCTAAACACAAAATATCATCTCAAGTACCTTCAATCCCAATTCAACAAAAAAAAAAAAAACCCAAAAACAACACAACACAAGTCTTGTACCTTCTCCATCAATCTCTGCTCTGTGTGTGCCTGGCCCAGGGACTCCCTGTCACTCCTGTACCTTCAATCCCAACTTCAACAAGAAAAAATCCAAAAACCAACACAACACAGACCTGACTCATTGGTGACACAGCAAAACAAACAATATTGAGGGTGCACAACATTCCAAATATGAATTAATATCTCAGTGTGAATGTCTCATTAAATCTTGCTGTTGTTGCACCAGAAATGAATTCTCAGGTGTGTGAAGCATAATGAATTTTCTCTCAGTTGTTCCCAGAGCAGCTGGGGCTGCCCCTGGATCCCTGGAAGTGTCCAAGGAGAGGTTGGACAGGGCTTGGAGCAKCCTGGGACAGTGGYAGGTGTCCCTGCCATGGCAGGGGGTGGCACTAAATGCTCTTTAAGGTCCCTTCAATCCAAACCAGTCTGTGATTCTATGAATTATGCAGATGTAAATTCTCTACTACTGCACACATGACACAATTCTGCATCTGTCTGGAAAGTTTAAGTGTGCCACATCTCACTTCAAAGCATACTTTTCTTCCTGAACCTTTTACACAAAAATTACCCCTATTTTTGTGAAACAATTTCTTTCCACAAAGGGACCTCTCGGGCATCTGATGTCACATWCTGTATCACAGAACTGGATGACAACACTTTGCAATGTGCAGAAATTATTCCCTGCCACAAGAACATTCCTCTAACTTCCAGTATTTGTAATTCTTGCAGCATTTTGACTGCAAGAAAATCAGCTACTCTTGTCCTGGGCATTTTGCAGTCTCTCCTTCAACAATGACCAATTCTCACCCAATCCAGTCTGTACAAATGCACTTTAAGAAAAACAAAACTTTGAGTGTTTTYTTTATTCTTTCATAAAACAATTTGCACCTTTAACTTCTCTGTAGTTATTAATAATTCTTCATATTCTTAACATTCTCCTGCTCTCTTCAATTTTACCAGGGGCTGTACATGTGATAATTTTCCAATGTGGAACACCAACACTTTTCTCCAAATAAAATATTGATTTATATAACAGCACCCACTTTCTGTCCAGTTTGTTCACAACTTCATTCTTTAAGGTTCTCTTCACACAAGAAAAAGAGGTGGCAGCACTCTGGCAGCCAAGCAGAGCAATCAGAATTTAAYCAGCCACCAGAAGAGCACAGAATCCTACTCTGATTTTCCAACAACTGCATTTAAATATGAAGACAAACCCAAAAATAAACCCAACCTGGCCTTGAACACTTGGGGCAGGGATTTGAAGGCATTTATGCRAAATTCTGCTTTAATTCCCAAGTCTGGCAAGGAGGACAGTGCAGCCAGYGATTGATTTCAGGAATAAAACTGAACACCCTGCAAGGACCCTCCAGGCCACACCAGGAGGAGGATTTGGGGAACAAGGTCACCCCTCATTTTTCCCTTTTTAATAGAGCAGAAATGAAAGGAAAGCTCCATTTCCTCACACATCCCCAAAGGCAGGTGGAACTCCAATCCATTTCACTCCCAGTTACAACAGTTCAGTGTGAGCAGTTTAATTAATGTTTAATTCATGATTTTAGGAAARCCATCCTGCACATGAGGACTTCAAAATGGATCATGCTCCAGAATTTTTACATTTTCTGCCTATGTTTGACAGAGATTGTCTGTTCTTACCTCCAAGAGTTTKTCATGACTCTTTGGCTACATCTATTAATAGCACAAAATAATAAATACAGYTATTTATTTGGCCACATGGCTCAGGTATTTGTAATTCTTGCAGCATTTTGACTGCAAGAAAATCAGCTACTCTTGTCCTGGGCATTTTGCAGTTTCTCCTTCAACAATGACCAATTCTGTAAAGCTCAAAGTCAGGAAAAGTGACACATACCTTGTGAACACTGGTCCAAGAACTTGGGAAAAAGAAGCCTAAAAAACCAAAAAAAGTTCACATATCAGGAATGGATATTATTATTTAAGTAAAACATTTACATTCACTTGGATGCTGACAGAGTCTCACAAACCAAACCATTTTCATGCTTCTTTTCCTCAATCCATGTAACTGCAACATCCTCACAGGTTTTGTCTTTCAGGACTTTTCCCCCAAAAATCAGCTTTGTAGATGGTTTTAATTCTCCAACAGATTTAAGAGCTAATTCCCACCATGTAATTTCTTCTGTACTCTAAGAAATAGAAGCAGAACTCTAAGAATTGAAGTAGAAACYCTTCAATGTTATTTTAATTCTTATTTAAACAATAGGAATTTAAAGTTTGCCCTAAAGAATTGTGCCTTTCAAAGAGTGGGAACTTTCTATAGAAGGACTGGATGTACAGAATGCCAATTTCTGCTGCTGTGCCAGACGAGTGACAATTCTTTTCAGGAGTTTTATCATGGAAACAAACCTTCAAGAAGAGAATTTTACCTGTTCCCTTCAACTCCCTCTCCCCTGCCCTGGTCTGTTAATTCAGAATGGGGAAAAGCTCCATGCCAAGCTCATGGAAGAGCTGGATCTCTACAGTGATGAACTCTGAGGCAGGAAATGGGTTTGATTTTCTTGAGTGCAAGTTTCAAGCCAGACATGAAATCCACTCTGTTGCATTCTCCCAGTGWAATCACCAAAGCTTCCCAACTGCAAGGTTTGCCATGGGCACTGTGTGGCTACTTGGGAAATTCTTATCAGAACAAACTCCAAAGCAAAATAGAAATAATCTCCAGCACAGGCTGAGCCTCTGCCTTCAATTGCTTCTGCACTTGAGGAGAAAAACAGTGTGAAAGGACTGCAGGCTGCTGCTGCTAAACACTACACAGTACCAGGACTAGTAACACGTTAGTAAGTTAAAAATAAAACAGAAATGGAACTTGTCTTTCCTAGAATTATGGAAAGAACAAGTTTAAACAGCACTCCAGCATCAATTCACCAATTTTTTACGTAGTCTTTAATATTTGTTTGGTATCTTTGTCACGGAGACAAGAAGAAGCAGCAAGGTAAGGTCTATTTATTGACTACTGCAAAGCACAAGCAGCACCTTGGTTAGTGTTTAAAAACAGCCAGGAAATGTCAGGAATGCACTTTTAGAAACTGCTTGGGCAGTTCTCCTCTAAGCTGTGATGCACAGTTTGATCACAAACAGAAGCAGTGCTACCAACTCCAAAAACTCTAACTGCTGGAACTTACTTTTATCAAATCAGCTGCAAGGCATAATTAAAAAATTGGAGTGTTACAATTTTACAGGTAGGTCTGAGAAATGATTCCCATGTTTGTTGAAGTCTGGAGCACACACATTTACAATGAAACCAAACTATTTCCAAAGGTCAGTGACTTGGCTCTGTGACCATTTCCTCCCCACCCTGGCTCTGCAGTAACCCAGGATATCAGATTTTAACACTTGCAATGCTTTGGTTTCCGTGCTTTGTCATTCCCTTCCCCATTTCAGGGATTGTTTCCCTTCAATTCCATATTTGAAACCTGTAAAGTCTTTTTAAACACCCAAAAGTAGTGGCAGAATCAATAACCCATGCGATGCACATCTCCATTTTTAATCTGACTTACTACAAGACTGCAAAAAAGAGAATKATTCAGAGGACAACTGACTGTCCAWATGTTAGAAAGCCTTTAYCCAAAATATTTATATTTACACAAACTTTATTTATTCTTCTAGGAGCTGAACTTGTATTGGAGCTGAACTTCTGTTGATATTCTATATAATTAAATATCCAGTAGAAARCAAGTGCCATCCTGATAAACCAAARAGCACTTCCAAGTTCCTCCAAGATGGATTATTAAGCAATTTTATGGGATTTAAGTGGCTTTTAACCATCACAAATCACTAATTATTATAAAAGTGATACRAAAAATTGACATATCTGCTCTTAAATGTGTACAAATATTTCAAAGCACACCTGTGTTCCATGTAGCAGCTCAGAGGCTCCACACAGGTGTTGATTGTTCCAATGATGAAAGAAGATTTCACATCTGGGTCAGGATGAGTCTGCAGAGCTTGCACAACATCAATAACATCAGTGTACCTGCAAGAATCCAAAATGAAAAATGGGTTCAGAGAACCAGAACAGTTCCCTACTCAGGAAGAAATTGATGGCTTGGAGGAAAACTGCATTTCCAAAAGAACTACCAAAAGAGATGGAAAGCAGCTCAGAGCTTGGCAAATCCAAACAAATTAAGCAAATCCAGCAAATAAACTGYCTGGTAGTTACATTAAAATTAAATTATTAACAATCTAGAGAAAAACAGTGTAAACCTTGCACTGAACAACTGGCAGCTCGCAGAAAGCACAAATAGCACAATATAACACAAACATTTTATGCCTAATGCCAAGTAAATTAAGCACAATTTGAGTTAAAAAATGAATAAAATAACAGCCTCTCTCAGTTATCAGCATCCCAATTTAAATATGTTTCTACCATTAATGCATCCATTTTTTATCAGGACTTCCACCACTGTTGCATTTTATCTCTGTATGACATCAAGGCTTAGGTGAACCTGAGTTTTCATTTCAGGTATTTATTTCTCAGCCAGTTACAAACTTCTATCTACAAACTTTTATTRAATTATCAGCTGAATGGGATATTTAGAGAACTCCAGCTACTCTAAAGGTGTCTACACTAACACCCAACTATCCATAAAGAATTAAAAACTTCCAATTATCTGTTCCTGAAGCCAGTGCTGCTACCAGAGTATCAGTTATTTTGCCCATCTATGGATTTAACACCATCCCTACTAATTACACAAAAAAAATAAATCAATCTGGCTCCAAAATGGAAAAAATGATGGTTTTTAGCACTATCAGAATGGACCATAATGAAGAAAATGCTGAGCTGCATTTGTACATCCTCAGTGAGAAGGATGAAGTGGAAATCACAGCAGCCAGGTCAGGGTAGTGCCTCCCTCACCCTGGTTTGTGTCACCTTCTAATGACTCAGAAGATGATCCTGGTTCTCAAATGCTACATTGGAGATGGAAATGTCAAACACAGGTAGGTGGCTCAGTCTTCACCTTTATCCCACAAGGAAAATGGCATTTATCCAAAACACATCACCAAGTCCTTCTCTGTTATCACCTGCTCTATCAGGCAACAAGATTTTTGACAGTTTGCTGGCAGTTCTGGAATCAGAATCACAGAACAGTTTGGGTGGGAAAGGACCTTTAAAGGTCACCTTAATTCAACCTCCTGCAACAACCAGGGACATCTTCCACTACCCCAGGCTGCTCRAACCTGGCCTTGGACACTTCCAGGGATCCAGGGGTAGCCACAGCTGCTCTGGGCACCCTGTGCCAGGGCCTCACCACCCTCCCAGACAGGGGATTCCTTCCCAACATCCCACACAAATCTTCCCTTTTTCAATCTGAAGCCATTCCCTGTGTCCTGTCCCTCCATCCCTTGTCCCCAGTCCCTCTCCAGCTCTCCTGGAGCCCCTTTAGYCCCTGCAAGGGGCTCTGAGCTCTCCCTGGAGCCCTGTGAGCATTCCCAGCTCTCCCAGCCTGGTTTCAGAGCAGAGGGGCTCCAGCCCAGGAGCAGCTCTGRGGCCTCCTCTGGACTCCCTCRAGCACCTCCAAGTCCTTCTGCTGTTGGGATCTAAGAGCTGGGGCAGCTCTGCAGGTGGGATCTCACCTGAGCAGGGCACAGGGGCAGAATCCCKCCTCCCCTGCTGCCCACACAGAGGGGCTCTGGGCTGTGAGTGCACCCAGACCATGGAAGGAAAGCTAAGAACACCTTTTTTACAGGAGCAACAAAACCAACAGGGACAGAAAAGCTGAGTTTGGTCCATATATAAACCAGAATTGCCTTATTCCGCACAACAGTTCCAAGAGTTTGGATTCTTTACCCTTGCAGCACCACCAGGAGCCTGTTGTTCTTCCCAGTGGGCTTCCCAGTGCTCTTCAGGGTGGACTGATGGACCCCAAGGTTCTGCTGGGCCTCCAGGAGCCCYGCCAGGAAGCGCTGGAAGTGGGAGGCACTGAAACACTGCGGGCTGTCCATGGTCTGCCGATACACAATCCACCTGGGGCACACACAGGGAGCAAGGCAGGTCAGGAGCTGGCACACAGCAGCTCTGTTTTCTCCCTGTTGTCCTAGACTGAAGGCAATGTGTATTCTGTTTGCCATCTGTCAGAGGTGGGGCAGTTATCTTCTGTTCATTGGGCAGTTTTCCTTATCTCTTCCACAGCCAATCCTCCCTCCAYGGAGATATCTGCTGTTAATGGGCCATTAATRAMTAATTATGTTTGTGGTGGTGTTCACAGGGGTCCCAGGATGAGGGAAGAGATGAGAATTTTGACTCTGTGTTTCAGAAAGCTGACTTATTATTTTATGATATATATTATATTAAAACTATACTAAAAGAATAGAAGAAAAGACTTCATCAGAAGGCTTAAAAGGAAAAGAATGATAAAATCTTGTGACTGACCAGAGTCTGAGATAGCCAGACTGTAATTGGCCATTAATTAAAAACAACCACATGAGACCAATCAAAGATGCACCCGCTGCATTCCACAGCAGCAGATAATTATTGGTTATATTTTGTTTCTGAGGCCTCTCAGCTTCTCAGGAGAAAAGATCTTAACAAAAAGATTTTTCATAAAATATGTCTGTGACATGTGTTCTCTTAATGAGCCATTAATTATTAATTATCTTCTGTCCATGGCCAGTGAGTGTCCCTGCATGGCTGATCAAATTCCATCATCCCATGGGGAGATGCTCTGCCCAGGGGAGGAGCCAAGCATTCCTACCTGGATACAATCTGAGATTTGGGACACCAGAACAGCCTTTCCACTGYATTCCCAGAGGAYCAGCTGCCTCTTCCACTGGATCTTCAGAGGYAGKCCAGGCCCATCTCCAGCAGCCCTGGYGCTGCAGAGGAAAACTCCCCCCTTGTGCAGGATCCCTGCTGCAGCAGAAGCACAGCTGGCKCTGCAGGAGGGCTGAGCCACCATTCCAACTGGACTGCTACCAACAGGGCGTCAGGTTGTATTCTGACTCTCTCAAGGGTTTTTCTTTTGTATCATTGTATGTATTTTGGGGTTTTTTTTCCCTTTTCCTAATAAATTACATTTCTGACTTGGAGTCTCTCACTGGTTTTGCTTTCAAACCACTTATTTTCAAGCAACAGACCAAAATGAAGTTTGACAAGCCCAAAGATTTCACATCTCTCATCATGATCCTGTTCCACGTGGCCACATGGGGAAGGGGAATTTATTTGGCTTTCTATCATTTCCAGCATATGCACATTCTTTACYTGGCTGCCAAAGGGGTTTSTGGGTGTTTTTTGTTGTTTTTCAATAAAACAACGTTCAGCAGCTTTTTTCAAAGCTGTACATCATYTGAGTAATTCTGATCACTGGCAGTGATGCAGTAAACAAAAATTAGACAAATCTATTTCAAGACTCTGGGCATGAAAATATTTCACTGCAAAAATGGAAAGTAACAATGACATTTGCAYGAAAACATGAGGAGATGTGTTATTACACAACCTTCAAAAGTCACCTTACATGTTTGCCCTATAACAGAGCCACAAAACTGTTCTGAATCAACTTGATAAAATCAAGACATTGAGTTAAAAGTAAAAGAACAGTGCAGAACATGGCTAAGATTAAATGCTAAGGTGTTTGGCTGTAAGAATTAAAAGGGTGAGATTTTTTTTTTTCATTTTTCAGAAGCTCTATCAAAACACAGACTGGCAAATTCCTATAGCAGATTTATCTTATTGCCATACAACAGATGTCCTGAATGCACCTCAAATCAGGTTAAATTAAAAACAATGCTGTGGGGCAAGGACTGCTAGTACAGTCTTTCCTCAAAAAACAAAAAAAAAAGCATTTTAAAATCACTACAGATAATAAATGGAAGCTCTTCACCACATGGAATAAGCAACAAAGAAATCTCCTGTGCTGTTTTTCTGTCTAAATGTATAAATTTAAGGGTGAATCTACCTGGCAGTCTGAAATTATGTTTAAAAACCACCAAATGAAACAGTGATAATTTTTTTTGCCTTCATGCCAAGCTGTTTTTTTGGTGATCAGTGTAAGCAGAGCTGCACCAACCTCCCATGCTCCTTGGTGAAAGTGACAAGGAAAGAACAGAGGTCGCTGGAACGGCACCCGGGCAGCCCAGTGAGGATGGTGATGATCACCTGCAACACAGGAACAGGACAAGGCAAGTCTAAACACAAAATAACCACAGAAACACMGGTGCAGGCACCAAAAAGGATGTTTTCTATGATTCATATTGATTTTTCTTTTTTTTTTTTTTAATCCACAGTTAACCAGCCTTAAAATCAGATTTTAAAATGTTCCTAAGGGTTCATTATCAGAATGGTCTCTGAACCAGAACCCAGCAATATTGCAAGGAAAGATTATATTCCTGCTGCTTTGGCTTTGTTTTCAGCAGATTTCAAAAGCTGGGAAGCTCCAAGGAAATATTTTCTCTGAAAATGCTATTTAAAGCCCACCTTAAACTGGACAATTGTTATTGCCCCTATAGAGAAAGGATTGTTATACAGATAATATCAGCAAATGTTAAATATCATGTGCTACCTCTATGCTATTTAAAGGACTTTTATGTTCCAGAGAACAATTCAGTTAAATTATTCAGCAATTCATAAAAACAAGCTGCCTGCTTTAGGGCAAAGTCTCTCTGGACATGAGAGAAAACACTTCACTTAAAGATCTACACCTCGTTTTCTGCCTCTATTTCATCAGCTTGAAAGGCCATTTGCACTTCCAAAAGATTGTTTAAATGGAAAAGAATTAAGTATATAACCAGAAAAAAAAAAAAGACAAAAAWCTGGTGTTAGTGGAGGAGGAGGCAGAGCATGGCTGAACAGGATTAGTATTTTATCACACTACAACAGAYCTACTGACAGAATATTCCAAATATWCTATATGAGGGCTAGAAATTATTGTGGAGTTGTTTCCTTACCTTATCACCTTCTGCTTTGCTGTCAGAAATGGTTTCTGACTGTTGGAGAAGGACAGGAAGATGTGRCCTCATCACTGGCTTGGTGCTGACACTGCTGACTGTGAAGTGCTGCACAAACCTTCCAAAAATAAAAGATTTATTTCCTTACAATTGACAGCAAAAGATTTCATCCACATAAATAGCTGGGAAATTACTAAAACAAGAGTATGAAAAGGTCAAGCTAGAGAGGAAATAATTTATCTCAGAATAAAAACATCCTAGTGTAAAGAGAGAATTATTTAAGTGGCTATCACATTGACCAAAACAGTTTTGTCTCATTTCTGACAGAATGAATCCCTTGGACACCAAAGTAATTTCTCACCTCTCCAATCCTGGAATGGCAGCAGACAGTTTCAGCTCCCTGCATCTTTCCCCAGAAGCAAAAGAGGCATTGAAGAGCTTCTGGACACTGGAATGCCTAAAAGAAGAAAATTAATTAATTAGTTAAAGGAGAAACCTAAAAATTTCTCTTCTTTAAATGATGTGGCTCATATTAAATGGTACAATAAAAAAAAACAATGTGAGTATTGGACTAAGAATGCAGCATTTTTTAAATRATTATCAGAATTTTATTATTATTATTAAAACCAATAAATAACATCATTTTTTCTGATTGCAGCTTCTGTGTAATTGCACTGCACTGGCAGGAACTTACAGCCTCTTTTGTTCCTCAGACAGGAATTCTTCTGGGACAACCCTTAAAGATAATCCTGAGCTTGTCTGGTTATGCCATGAAGAGAAAACCTGGAATAAACCAGATCTATGCATGAGTGTCATTATTTTCCCAAATTTGCTGTGAATTTGTTTAGGAATTGGTTTTGCTCACCTAAAAAAAACAGACACATTGTCACAAGCCKTTAAATATTACACAATAAAGGTTTTGCTGCAAGGGAAGCTGTGGCTGCCCCATCCCTGGAAYTGTCCAAGTGTTGGATGGGGCTTGGAGAAACCTGGGAGAGTGGAAGGGAGTGTGGAATGAGATGAGCCTTGAGGTCCCTTCCAATTTTAAAATTCAAATCCACTGATCAGATTTTGCAACCTTTTCTTTGGCTAGACTGGAAGAGCTTTAGGAATTTACTGATATGGCCTCGTTTTCCCTGATAGAAGCGTAGGTGTTTATAGCCCAAGTGCTCTACAGAAGGAACTGAATTAATTCAAGGCTCTTTGAAACACTGTTGTAATTTTCATGAGGTGAGATTGCAGCAATCATTASTCAAAATTGAAGAAAAATTCTGTTCCCTCCCAAAAGAAAAGGAAACCCTTTGTTTCTCCAGGGAATGTTCTGGCTCCCATCCAATTGCTCCAGCCAAGACACATTAATCTGAATGGCACTGGGAACCTAGAAATCAGATTCAGATGAATCACAAAGTCCTGTCAGTGTTTGGAATTTCCCTTCTTTTCATAAGTAAAGGCAACAGCCATTGTCATTTTTCACAATAACTGTCTGCAAGACAAAACAACTGGGGGGACACGACTGCTTTCCATTAAAAACTCAGCATCCCAAACACYAGGGTAGGAGATAAAAACCATCAAAATAAAATATACTTTTGATATTAACAAAGGCAATATTGCTCATGCAGAAGGATCCACACAACTAAAGAAACAACCACTTCAAAACACACGGAAGGGACTGAAAGAAATGCCTGGGAGGGATGGAAAAAAGGAATGGTCAAGGGAAATTTGTGTTCTCTAAGAGTCAAAGGGTTGGGGATAAAGTGAAAACATAGGTCAGGCTAGCAAGTGTTAGAAATATAGAAATATATCAGGCCCAGAAGAAATATATCAGAACCTTTTGTGTAACTTAAGGAAAGTTTAAAAAAGAGTTGTTGTGGCATCAAAGAAAAAAATGAGAGAAAMCAACACATCCCAAAGCCTCAACAAATTTTCCTCCTGCACCCTTTAGAGTGAGGATGGGAAAGGCACCACCTTATCCTGCACAGCAGATTTCACCTCTGTGGGCTCAACATCTCAGTTTTTAACAAGCCCAGATTTAGGTAACAGGGCAGTTGCAATTCCCTAATTCCAGGAGGCTTGGAATAATCCAAGTACAGCTCCAGTGAGTGAGGCATCAAGCCAAATCATTGAGAAGAGTAGAAGCAGCARCTAAATTTCAGTGAATCTTTGTAACCTGTGAAGCACACAGACTTTTAGAAAGAATTTTGGAGGAAATCAATAAACACCTCAAGGTAAATACTGACAAAATACAACAATATATTTCCATGATTTGCACAATCAGGTAGAGTCAATTTGATGAAGAGTTTTGTTCATGAGAGAACATCCTGAAGACAAAAGATTTGTTTTATCTGCTTGAGCAAAGCAACTGGTGTGGTGCCAAATGAGAAACTTAAACTGCCCAAATTGAATCTCAGTGTGGAACTGTTCACCAAAAAAATTAACTCAAAGGAGGACAGGAATAAATAGCCCTGAGAAAAAACAATACAGGAAACAAACACCCTCATCTCAGTTAATACAAACAATTTGGATATCTACAGCCAAAAATCAGATCAAAAGAAAAGCATTACAACTATCAGAAGAAAAAAGAACATTTTATGGGCAGAGATTGAAAAGAATCTGGTTTTGTTTTATTAGGRCAAATAAAGCAGAAAGAATAGGTCTGAGATTTGTGAGTATCTRGAGGATGTGTTCTGGTAGAGAAAAGAAAAATAAAACAGATATAGAAGTAGAATTAATAAAATAGGCTGAAAATTCAAATACAAACAAACAACAGATTGCCAACCATTCAGAGTGGAACAGTGGGAGGAATTTAAACACTTAAGATAAAAGGAAGAGACATTTTATGGGACCATTAATATGACCAGTGGGGACTACTCACTGAGCTAGGTGGTCTTTTCCAAGCCAGTGTGATGAGCACATCCTAAAACTCTTGTGAAGCCCTAAAATCTCCAGGCTCATTTCCTCAAAAGCACTATTGTTATAAAGTTGGGTTTATTAAAAGCCTCTGCAGCACAATGCAAGAAGCCAATCTACTTAGGGAATAATACAATGCCATATGGGAGATTGAAAAACTTTAACTCCACTTCCCCAAGGATCAAGATCCAAATGTGTCTGACCACAAAAACACACAATGGAACCTCTGCCACTCCATACAATCCCTGCAGCAAATTAGACACCAGAGCTACACTGTAATGCAGCTCAGAAAAGGAGATTTTAGAGCCCTGGCTGTCTCCAGAAGGCAAAGTGAAAGCACATGGGAGCATTAAACACAACGAGCAGCACCAGCACTGGAAATTCTTACAGAAATTTGAGTTTTTCTCACACATCTTAAACACACAGAGAGCAATTATGTGGTTTCTCCCCCACCCCAACCAAACTTTTTTCCCTTTACCTGTGAATAAAAAGCTTTATAAATCTTTCTTTTGGGGAAAAGTGCAATCATCAGAAAGTTGTTCTGGGTGTGGAATTCAATGGGGAGATGAGGAAGCAGGGAACTTTTGAAGTCTATGAAGAGAGCAGCAACAATGCTGTTGGAATCCTGGAAAACAAAGAAACAGGGCAAGTTAAAATTAATATTTTCTACTTTGCATGGCACAGAGGTGGAGCAGGAGGGGTGGAGCACAAATATCTGCAGCTACTGGAGATATCACAAGCTCAAAATAAAGGATCTGAGTTTGAGTGAAGCACTAAACTTTTGTCCTGAAAACAKAGCTTAAATTTTAATATCTTCTCTTGTCCACACCAAAATCTAGACCCTTCCTCTGCTACTGCTTCAAACAACAACTCTTTGTCTAAACTCACATCTCCAACAAAGACAGCACATGAAAAATGAATTAAATGCCACCTAAAAAGGTGACAAGGGAGGCTGAAGCCTTCAGGTTGTGTTTCTCTCAGAAGAACTGAACTCAGGTTCAATTTTTTTCTGAGAAAATACTGATTTTTTTGGGTTATTTTTTAGTTTGTTTTGGGATTTTTTTTCCCAGAGTGGTGGCAGATGTCCCATCCCTGGAAGTGCTCAWGGCCAGGCTGGATGGGGCTTGGAGCAACCTGGGYAAGTGGAAGGAGTTRCAAGGCTGGGGGTGGAACAAGATGGTTTTGAAGGTCCCTTCCAACCCAAACCATTRCATGARTGTGGAATCCAGGACAGGATTTTATATACAAATCTGCAGGATGCTGAAGTGTTTTATATTCACGTCCTTTTCACTTATAACCCTTTTCACATCAAAGTTTTAGAAAATCAGAAAAATTTAGAAGCATGAAGCATTTCTGGGAAATGGGAATTCAATTATGTAGGGCTCAAATTAGAATTTTAGTGGCATCCCCTTCACTTTCAATAGAAATGGGCAAAGAACTCACTGTACTCATTGTTGAGAAGAAAAAGCTCAAGTTGGGGAACTGTTACATAAGAATTGGTATCAACTCAGAGACATTTGCAAACAGAATCTCTCTGCTTTGCTGACTGAGGGATTAATCATAAAAGTAATTCTCTCAAAGTCACTGAGGTCACTGAAGAACATACAAAAATATTCTCCTCAAAGAGAACAATTTCTTTTAAGAGAAAATGGCTTTTGGAACAGAATCCACAGATCCTGGATTCTCCAGGATGGTTTAGAGATTTCCTGAGAAGTGACTTCAAGGCCAACTCATCCACGCTGCTGTCAGCACGAGAAGTGTCCAACAAAATCTGCTCCTGGAAAACATTTTGGGCTCCACAAATTGAAAAAAGCTGAAAAGCAGCAGCAGCAGCAATAATCCCCACGGACACGAGGCTGAAAGSAGCCAGCTCCAAGTTTTACAAGATGTTCATGTCATTGTGAAATCTAAATATTGCTTGGTAATATTTGTTCCCTTGATGAATGGCCAGAATCTCCCCTGCCCTGCATGAGTGCCAGGGATTTCAGGAGTTCAGGGGCAGCTCAGTGCCCAGTTCCTCACAGCACAGGAACAGAATTCCAGATATTTTCAAGTTAAAAAGGAGAATATCTCACAGGCATCATGCTAAATCTGCTAAAAAAAKCTGCATTTTGCATCACTTCAAAGTTTGCTATCTTTTATTTTAATCAGAATATTAAATTCTCCTTTTTCTTTTCRATCCATATTACTGCAGGAACTTTTGGAAAGAGCAACCAACGATTCCCTTGCTTCTCCTGTCACTTCTTAACAGTTTCAAAACCCTCCACCCTCATTTTCTGCCAAGTCAGTAGAACAATAATACACTCCCTGTCAAGGCTTAGCTTCACACAAAAATCTGGCATCATTTCAAGAATGATGGCCAGGTCCCAGAAATAGCAACTTTTATGAAAGTGAGTGTCTTGACTCAAACAATCRCAGGAAGGTCAGTGTTAAAATAGCTTCTGAAACGAGGGGCAATCAATCTGATGTCCAAGAAAAGGCAGCTAAGGTAAGACTCTCTGAGCTGCTGTGTTTTCATCTCAATTGAATCCCATTTTTATTGTATTTTACTGGTTTCCTGTATTGTGGGATGAAATCACCCAGCACAATGCTGAGGGAGGTCACTGAATAAATGGGGAATACTGTACCTGAACAAAAGGGAAACTAAAGGAAACTGATTTTTTTTTCCRTCCCAGTGTTTAGGACACAGTAACCAACACAAATAATCTCTTTTCCACTCTGAAGAAGTGATGGTTAACACAGTGTTTCTGCCTTGAGGTGGACAGAGCTGAGTTGCCATCATTAATCTCTCAATTGCCACTGCTCTGGTGGCCAAGTGAGAGATTCAAATATATTTTTAATAAAAAGCAGCATTTCACCCTCCAGAACACTCTACGACTTCACCACACCTTGAACTCTTCTCTATCCATCCCTTCACCCTGTGAGATGTTTGATGAATGTCATGTTGTGTCATTTTTCTTTTAACAAAAAGCACTTTTCACACTGTTAACAGCACATTGTTAACTCCAATACAAAATTCTCTCCTCCTTTTTCACTAATTTCAGTTAATCAGCACCAAAACTGCAGTGATTTGCATCAGTTATTACAGTTGTACAGACACTGAAATCTAAACTTTGTACCCAACAGAATCATTGTTAAAAATTGATGGCAACTTAAGAAAAAAGAGACAAAATACTCACCCCATCATAGAGAGAAATGGAYCTCATGTGGTTCTTGGGAATGGAAATGCTGCCATGGTGGGGATCACAGAACAGAATTCCATCAGAAAAGAAATACAGTTTGCCTAGAATTTGAAGGAAAAAGAATTGTATGAGGTATATATAAATCAACATTTCAGCTTCTCATGATGACTGTCTCTTCTTCCTGAGGAAGAATCTATGTTCCTGAAGGATTTTGTTGTATTTAACAAGCAGCAAATTTTATTTGGGATAATATTTAGTGATATTTATTTTATTTTAATTAATAAAAATATTTCTTTTATTTGGGATAATATTTACAACTATTCAGTCTTTACTACCAAGGGCAGGAATCATGACTACAACTGCATCTGAGATTATCTGACCCCACAGAACCACTTCTCATAAATATTCTGAGGCACTTTTTTTAAATTAAAACCAAAAAAGTTCCATCCTGCCAAATTTCAAACTTCCAGAAGTYCAAAATTGACAATACAAGAACTTCAGTAAAGATTGCATCCAAAACAATTGGAAATTTAAATAATGTAAAAAACTGAAGCGTAAAAATGTTTAAATGGAAAATTTAACATTAATTTAAACTTAAAAGAAATAATTTTAAATTAGGTTTTTAAATTAAAATTTACTTAATAATTAACTTTTTTTGGAGCAACCTGGGTTAGTGAAAGGTGTCCCTGCCCAGGGCAAGGGGTTGGATCTAAATGTTCCAACCTAAACTATTCCATGAATTTTATGCACGTTTTGCACCTCATAGTGCCAGACTACAGGGCTGCAACCTCAGCAGAGCCCAAATTTGAGCACAACAAATTGGGGAACAAAATCAGCTTCACTGTCATGTCATGAAAAAAATTTCATGTTTCTTGCAGTGTTTCCTAATGGTCTTTATAGCATCTATTTGTAACTCTCCAGCTCAAGAGCTGGTAAAACCCTGAACTTCACAAATCTCAAAAAAAAAAAATTTAAAAAAAATTAAAAAAGAAAAAATTGCTCCTTTGGAGGCACACAGAGCCAGTTTTAACAAAGCAAAAAATTAAAATAAAATAAAATAAAATAAAATCCAGAGTTCTCCAGTCATTTACTGAGTGAACAAGTGCCCACAGCACTGCATTGCAAAATAGCAGAACATCACACTCTGCATTAACCTCTTCTCTTTGAAATRTGATCAATTAGAGCCAAAGCAGCTGCCCTTATGTGAGGGTTGCTGTTTAATTGCCTTGCACATCATTATTTATCCTCCACACTCCAGGGCAAAGACAATAAAGCTGAGGGTTCTCCTCTAAATACTCTCAGCAGCAAGCACTTAATGTCAGATATTCAGCACCTCCTGCTGCACATCAGCACTGTGACAGCAGCACCTTCTCTGTAGAAAATATATATAGAAAATATAGAGAAATATATTATAGAATAGAATTATATATTATAGGATATATAGAAAATTAAAGTATTGTGTCTTAAAAAGAATCTATGAATTCAGGGCACAAGGAGGGAGGGAAATCTACCAATCCTATCAAATTGTTTTCAGTCTTATTCCTGGGATATTCATGTTGTTTAAATTCTTGAAGGAAAAYGCACCAATAAAAGAGGAATGATCCAAGACTGCTGCCAGGGATCTTGTGTCAAAAAGCTGTAACTGGATTGGATCTGAGAAGGACCAAATTCAGGTGTTTMTCTGTGCCACAGTGAGCAGCTGAGCTGACAAATTCTGAATTCCTGAGAGAAAATGGCAGTGGCAGAAACCTGGAACACGTCAGCTCCAGGAGGAGGCTTTGGGAGGAATATTTGCCTTCTCCTCCTGAGCTGGGAACCCACAGAACTTCTGCAATGGCCAATCCTTCCAACCTCATGTTTAAAGAGACAGAAAAGGCAGAAAACATCTGGCAGCACATCTGGCAAGGACAGGAGGAGCTTTTTTGGGCATTTTTGAAGGRGAGCTGTGGGGAAAAGCCTCCTCCCACCAAAGGTCTGCAAAGCCCAAAGCTCTGCAGGAATTCTCCTTCCAGGACTTCCAGGCAGAGGCTGAGGCCAAAAAAACAGACATGGAATTAAACACAAGAGACTTGGAAAGGCAAATTGGAAGTTTAAGATGACGGCACAGTTTGGCTCACCCACAACCTCTCTCCTCTTTAAAAACAAACCAAAACCCACCAAAACAAGAAAACACAAGAAAAAAAAAATAAAAACACCCAACCACATCTCACCTTCTGCAGGCATGGCCTGTGGATTGCTGGAACAGATATAAACTCCATCACCCCCAGTGAGTAAAGTGCCCAGGAAAGATTTGTCCTCCTAAACAGGAAAAACCCAAACAGCAACATCACACACTGGATCAAGGACCAATCTAAGCAAGAATATTTTCTCCTGCTTTTGCTCCAAGAGAAAATATTTGATTTACAAACAGCATCAGTCAAGAACTTTTAAAAGAGTTTTATCCTGTATGGACCAGGGAAAGAGAGCAAGGCAAGAGGATAATTTTTAAAAGCCTTCCCCCCATTTTGGTTTTGCCAGCAGCAATGAAGTTACAAGTTATTGTCACAACCACAAGGCTGAGCTTTTTGTTTTTACTTTGTCCATCTACTGAGCTAAAAGTATATTACATGAAAATAAATCTATTTATAATGAACATTCCTGGGAACCACAAATTGCACCACAAATGTGAAACTCATGTGATTTAAGATGTTTCCAGATTCCAAACTCTTTTTTTTTTCCTAGTGCTTAGAGTGTTTTCCTTTAGACATTAGCATGCTAATTAAGTTAAAAGAAAGTTGCATCAAGTTTTAGGGGCTTTTGGWGACACATGAGCTCCATAAGTAATGRTTAGTGAGACTTCCATGAAATCATAGTTTTATTAGGACTCTTTTTGCTCTTGGGTTTTATGATTCTTTGAAATAAAGGAAGCCTTGAACTTTTACATACAATATATTATTTTGTATGTGCAAGTTTGAAAAAGACAGGGCAGAAGAGGCAAGTTTTGTAGAAGAGAAGTAACACACATGATAAAAAGAGAGTTTGGTAGTGGCTCAAGTTTTTCAAATACTGGTCCATCAAAGTGTAACTTTTTTAGTTTAACAAAAATATTTAACTTTACCTTCAATACTTGCTGTGCCTTTTCAGAGAGTTTCACATCACTGTCTTCAACCTGCAGGCAGAAACAGCTTCCATCTGAATTGTGATTTATATAAATAAAGCAAGTCTAACATTAAATAAAAAGCATTAAAGAAGTTTTGAGGCCAACAAGAACRTCAGGTACCACAGACAGAAGAAGCCCTGAGCCCAGAGTGTTTTAAAAACAATTTTGTGCTCTTAATACTGTGTTACCATGGGACCAAAATAATTTCTTGCACCACARTCTCCCCATTAAATTGCTTTACAGACTAAAATATTATATAGATAGAAAGCATGCAGTTTTAGATTTTATTACTGTTCAAGCTTGCATTGCCAAGGGCAATGCCCAGCTTTGTCATATTCTTGGGAATTCTATCTCTCACACAGTGTAGGGCATCAAAGGTCTTGAATCAAACTTTGCTTTCTTTTGGGCTGATCTAAAATGCCCTACAATAAACAGAATTTTCAAAAGTCCCACTGTGCACTTCAAAAACAACCAGACCTTTAAAAAGATAAAAAACCTGACGAGATGAAGATGAAATAATTATAATAATAATAATAACAATAACAATAACAATAACAATAATAATAATAATAATAATAATATTTGATAATATTTAATAATTATAATAAAAATAATTTAAAACTCCTGCTATGCATGGAACCATCACCTTCATTTTTCACTTATTGTCCAAATCTAAAAAAACCAGGGTATGTTTATATTACAACATTCTGTTTCAAGGCTCAGGTTCCAGATTTGCCCTCAGCCAAGCCCATGCCCAGAGCAAGTTTTGCCCTGTGGATGAGCTGAGCTGAGGCTCTGTGCTCTCACTCACCAGCCAGGAAGCAAATCTTGGGATAGCTGCAGTCAGGATAACYTGCCTGGAGTCTGGATGGATGCTGCCATCTGCAGGGGAGCCACGGGAAGCAAAGCAGTGAAATCAGGGAATTATTAAGGTTAGAAAATCCTCCAAACACCAAAATTCAACCGCTCTGACCTGATATCACCATGGCCACTAACTTATAACATATCAGAATGCCAGTATGGTAGCTGTTAGACTGTGAAATTTCGTTAGTAACATATGATAAATCTTATTATTTTAAGGATTCTCTGTATGACGTTGTTCACAGCAGAGTAACTCCCATCTGCTCTGTGCTTCTGTCAGTACACGCAGCCTCCAAGAGTTCAAAGAAATTCTGATTTATTCTGATCCTTCCAATGGCTCTTCCTCTTTGATTTAGGTTCCAGAAACCCAATCAAGGGTAAGGCACAAAACATTCCAAGGAATTCTTTGGCTTTCCATCACAGCAAAGCCAACAGAAGGACAAAGAGTGTTTGAATTTTAGAATTTCAACCTCTGACCTATATCACAATGGCACTAAACCTATACCCCCACTATACTCAGAATGCCCAGTATGTTACTTTAAGATTTAAATTTCTTTAGTAAGTATGAAAATTTATTATTTACAGGAATTTCCTGAGTTTTAAATGAAGCTTTCACAGATAACTCCCCGAGTCCTTCCTTGTCTCTGACATACACGAGAGCTGCTCCAGAGTTCCAAAGAATCCTGATTTATTCTGATCCTTTCCATGGCTTTCCTTGGCTCTCCTTAGTTCCAACCCATCAGGTAAAGTCAAAACATCCAATGAAATTCCTTTGGCTTTCCATCACAGCAAAGCAGAAGACACCGATGGTGTTGAATTTTAGAATTTTTCAAACCTGCTGACCTAATATCATCATAGCTACTAATTATACCCCGCCTACACTTCAGAATGCCATTAATGTTACTTTTAAGATTTAAAATTTTCTTTAGTAAATATGAAAAATATTATTTTAACGGATTTCTGAGTGTTTAAATGGAGCTTTCACAGCAGAGTAACTCCCAGTCCTCTCCTCTTGTGCTCTGACATACACAGAGCTGCTCCAGAGTTCCAAAGAAATCCTGATTTTATTCTGATCTTTCCATGGCTTCTTCCTTCACTCTTACTGTTCCAAACCCATCAGGTTAAGAGCAAAAACATCCAAAGGAATTCCTTTGGCTTTCTCATCACAGAAGGACAAGAGTGGTGTTGAATTTTAGAATTTAAACTGCTCACCTTTTTCTTTSACCTGTATTTGTGATGTCAGGAAGGACTCTGAAAACACAACAGATCCCAAGCATCCTCTTCCTGTGAGCAGGTCTGGAATGTCAAACACCATCATGGATGCCTGCAGCCATSCAGCAGTTGGAGGGAAGAGAAAGAAGAACTTGAAATATTCCAATTGAAAAAGCAAAATTTGTATTTTTCAAACATCCTAAACCAGTATTTCTATATTGTGGTTAAAGCCTGAGATAATAAATCTGTGTTAATGTTATAATCTGAATTCTGGTTTAAACCTGGTCCAGCATCTGAAATCTCTCTCATGTCTCCCCTTACATGTGTATTCACATAAAAATCTCAGTATGTCCCAGAAAAACAGACACTTGAGCTCTATTTTCTAATTAAATAAATAAATATTGTTATTTCTTACCGTTTTGATCAAACTCAGGCTGTCCTCATTATCCAATGGAGTAATTCTAGAACAACAATGATAATTAAATATTTAAAAGTTAGATCATCTTTCTGTGACTCCACAGCAACCAAAAAAGCTGTTTTGTTTTAAAATAAACACTTATTTGTGCAGGTCATTTCAGTCAATTAGTGTGGGGATTAAATAAGCACAAGTTTGTGATATCAACTAAGTTAAAAATATTTTTCAAAGGAAACTTAATGAGCTCATGCTGCTTCTACTCATTAACAGTTAATAAAAATCAGTCTGCCCAACTGCTTRTTATTCCTTTTAATGTTTTTTTAAYTTRCACAGAATTACAGATCTGAAATCACTGAACTACCTCATACACAAAAGCATTTAGCACATRTTGTGTGAAATTATCAAACACAAGGGGTTTTGCAGGAGTTCCAAGAGGAGAAAAAWTTATTTATTAGTGTATGTAAATCACTGTAATTAATAACAAGATAATAATGTAATTATTATTATATTTGTCAATATTAATTATTTATTAATATTATTATAGTTATTGATTACATAATAACGAAATTAATAACAAGAAGTTGTAAGATAGTGATACAAACCTGCCATGGTTGTTCACAGCCTGGATTTGAAAAGCAATTTTGGAGCTGTAGAATAGAAATTGTAGAGGTGAAATGTGTGGTTTARATTTTTAAATGGAAAAAAATAAGCAGGAATAGACTTAAAGCAAAAGAAGTGATTAAGAAAACTGGAAAATGGGATAATTATAATGATTTTTAAAGGCTGGATTCATTATGAAGTCTTGAAATRTGGCAGTCAGGCAAGCTCAGTTTAWAATTAATATTTTTCAGTTTATAATTAATATTTTTCAGTTTATAATTCATATTTTTTTCCCCCAAAGAAGCTAAATGAAATACACACCGTAAAGCAGATTTCAGCTGTGCTAAGCCAAGGGTGTCTAACAGAGACAGCAGCACCTGCTCTGCCACTTCCTTTGCCTGAAAAAAGGAAATAAAAATTAAAATATCCTTATGCCATCCCCTTCCAAATCCCAGCAGCTCCAGGAGCACCCTAAGACCAACAGGAGACACTAAACAGTAACACACTGATGCACCAGGCTAAAATTTGTTCTTTCACAGATCTCATTTTCCTTACTAGGAGGTCAGGAAAACTCATGAGAAGATGGAAAACCAACTGGAGATGGGTAAAATTAGACACACTCTGAAATCTCTCTTTTGTTTTTGTTTTTAAAAACAGAATWCAGAGCCTGCTTGGAGGGCAGGGTATGAACTTTGTGTTATTCCATTGAGCGAAACACAGAATTTATTTTGGCTTTTTTTTTTTTTGGTTTGCACGTAAATCTCATACTGCAGGCAATCCAAATCAACAATTACAGAGAGAGAACAATTAAATTTCATTTACCAACTTCATTTACCTTGGATTCAGTGGAAGTTTTAGCATAGCACTCAATGCCAGCAAGCACAGCCTCTACAACAGCAGAATATATTTGCGACAACAGCGTACTGAAGAGAAATACAAACACAACATTTACTGGACAGGCAGAGTTTTCTTCCTCCTCTCTTTAAAGGAGCACTTTTTCCTCTCARTGCACAACTCCCTTAATAATAAGGAAGGGATCTTTGTTGAAATAAGTGAAGTATTTTATAGTTAAGCTTTCTATTTAAGAAAATGAAATTAAAGCGAGGAAATTGCTCAAATTACAGGATATTTTAGGGAAATAACCCTTGATATAAATGTGTCTGGTGCTTTTGTTAGTCAGGAATAAAAAAATCTGGTTTACTGTTGCCTTTTGCTGCAGTTGGGTTTAAGAACCACATCCTAAATGCAGGGTCTGGAGRGACAGAGGGAATGGCTTCACATTGACAGGGGGAGGGATGGATGGGACCCTGGGAGGGAATTGTTCCCTGTGAGGGTGGGGAGCCCTGGGATGGAATTCCCAGAGAAGTTCTGGCTGTCCCTGCACCCCTGGAAGTGTCCAAGGCTACTTGGAAGTGTCCAAGGGCTTGGAGCCACTTGGGACAGTGGAAGGTGTCCCTGCTGTCCCTCCCTCTCCTGGCAGAATATTGGAATGAAATGATCTTTAAAGKTCTTTTCCAACCATCCCACAACTCCATGAAATCTCCATCCCAGCTTAGTCCAATTCCCTTCTTAAAAGGGYACTGAAAAAATGATAAAGAAATAAACCAAAGCCAGGAGAAGCCAGGAGTGACTTTCAGCTATTGACAKATTTACAGCTCCAGAACCACTGGGGAAAAACCCACGAGTGCCCAACCAAGGAACATCAGCCTCTGTTTTCCTGCTAAATTACAATAAAAAGATGAACAGACCAATAAAATTACTCCCTAAATTTTAAGTTTTCTCATGACTCCACTGCCAATATTGAGGGAGMGAAGAGGGGGGAGGAAAGAGGATACAGCATTTAAGCCAAAGGCAAAGCATTCCTGAAGGATGGAAAAAAAGCATCTGAAGATCCCAAACATGAAGGAACCTCAAAATYCACCAAAGCTTGTCTTGGATCATCCCCAACAGCAGCAAGTGATTTTAAAATTCAGCTTTCTCAGTATTTTTTTCAGGTTTCTGGATTGTATTTTCCTGTGCTTTCTATGCATTTAGCATATTTTCACTGCATTAAAGCAATTTAATTCCTTTATACTGTAATTCTTCCAGACATTGTAACCATTCCTGTTTTCCCTAAAATTCACATATATATTTACAAGAAAACACCTCAGTGAGGTGTCCTTTGTCTTATTCTTCTTCCTATTTTAACATTTTAAAGCTAGCAGGGAAAAAAAGCCCCCCCAAAAAAAAGAAAAAAAAAAGCACAGGATTTCTTTTGTGTTGCTTTTGAAGCATTTTCTTAAATAAAAATAAAACAAAAAATTTATCCCAGTTTATCATTCAATTTTCAGAATTGGTTTATGCACTCCAGGCAATCTGTACAGCCAAATTTGGAATGAATAATGTTCATAAAATACTTTTTATTTCACTTTTTATAAGATATTGACAACTGTAAGAAGCAGGACACAACTGCAAACTAAGTTGAAAWTCATGAGTTCAGGTTTGTCAAAAAAGTCAATTATACTACTGTTGTTGAAATTAGATTATTTGAACCAATACAAGGATGCTTCCAAGGAAAAGATATTATTTTTAAATTGCTGCTTTTATCCACCCCTGCTTTGTTTAGAGCTTCTCTACTCATCTTGATTAAAATGTATTTAGTAAAAAGAATTTTTYAAGGAGGACAAAAAATGTTTGAGCACTATGTAGATGCAAGAAAAAACACCTGTTGGAGTTCAGTTTTCTCCAAAATAAAGGAAAATCTGCTGCTCAGTGCAGTAATTTCATTTTTATGTCTCACAATTACCAAGAGTCAACAGTATTTAGTGTGCCAGTACTGACACATCTTTAATATTTTTAATATCTTGCTACCAGGTCATGCAGCTTTGCAGAAGCAAAAACAGGCTCCTAAAATGATACCAAACTAATAAGGAGGACAAAAATCTCTAAGGAAAKATCTGATTTATCAAGAGAGAGAGCAGGACCAAAGCAGATTTTTGTGTTCTCCAAGCTGGACAGGGATCTACAACATGCACAGGAAGTGGACATCAACATGGATAAACAAAGTGGGATTTTGAGAAGGTTAAAATGTGCAGAAGCTTTGCAGCTTCCCAAATTTTAGGAAAAAGTAAATTTGATTTGACTTGAACACAGTGAATTTCTTCACAGGTTTGAGTGTTCCCTGTTGGTGTTTTCACTGAGCATCAGAAATCTTCCACATTGTTAATGAAACTGGTCAAAAATTTACTTTTTCTTCTATGTCTGCAAGATGCTACAATGTGAGAGACTTTTTCCCCTTGGTTTACATAAAGTATCTTTAGAAATTATTCAAGATTATTTTTTTACTACAATTTGAGCAAAATTTACTAATATTTCCTTTCCTAACAACTCACCATGTACCCACTGAAACTCCCCACAAGCATTTTGCCTTTGCAACCCTGTCCCATGCACATTATTCTGAATAAAAATGTCCCTCAAATGCCAACAGCCACTAAAAGCAGGTTTCACCTACTGCCACGAGGTAGAAAGAGAGAAYAGTTAAGGAATAATATAAAAAATTGGCAGCTTACACTTGCTCAGCTTGCTTGTGTATCTCATTGTCATTTCCTGTATTAAAACAAAAATAACAAAACAAAAATAATAATAAAAAAAGCTTGGTTTAAGCACTCTGAAAACATTTCTGCTGCACATCTTACATGGAATTTATCCAGTATTTTATGCTACTAGGGCAAACACAGGCTGTAATTCCAATTCTCCAGCCATCCTTTCTTCAGCTGTTCTGAGCCCAGCTTATATATTATATATTATACATTATATATTATATAATATATAATATACATTATATATATTATATAATATATATTACATAACATATAACATATAAAAATATTATGTTATGTTATGTTATGTTATGTTATGTTATGTTATGTTATGTTATGTTATGTTATGTTATGTTATATTTATTTCAAGATAACCCATGGACTCTTCAAGCCATTTAAACAATGTAAGAATATGGTTTTTAAAAATTTTATATTGTTTTTATTTGGGAATACCGCTACTGTAACTCATTACACTGAGGATAAAAGATAGAATTGAAAGAATTTCCTTCATCCTAAAAATCCTCAGTTACTTGACAACTCCCAGTTTGAATTACGTATTTTGGAGACTGTTTTTTTATAAATCCATATGGAACATGGACTTKAATATTTGTTTAATACTTTAAAAGGATTCTGAACACTGAGATCTGACATATTTTATGTTCAACACTCAGATCTGACAGACTTTATACACAAAATCTGCTATGATTTCATGCACTGGTTACAGAACCCYCCACTTAGAAAGGAAGCAAAGCCTTTAATTGCTACAAATTTTCATGGAATCAGAGGTAATAATTGCCTTAGTGTATTTAATGCACTTACCCAGGAAAGGAATGTGAGTGGCTCCAAAAAAATAGGTCCTTGAACAAGCCAGAGGTCCCTTTGGAGATACACACTGCACTACCTAGCAGTCAGTATTAATGAGATACAAAAGACATCAGTAAAACAAATTGGTGCAATAATTAACAATTAACTACATTCCCCTTTAGTCTTCTAAGCACTGACAGACTACAGAAGTTTACAACACAGAACTGGATTGTGAAAAAGCAACTTACGTTTTCAAAGGTCTATTTCACTTTTGACTTGACCTGAATGGTTGAAAGACTTTGGAAAGGAGATGAGCTCTGACTTGTGTTTTCAATTTCCTATGCCAACTGCTCTTTTCATGAAGAGGAAAGTGGGTCAGGTTCCCATAACTAGGCTGGCACTTGGTCTTATTTACTATTTTCATGAGACCCTATTAAAACAGTATCACCTGTACCTGTAAATAAACCACCTTTTTAAGAACAGCATCAGAATCTGAGGACAACAGATGGAGCAAGTACATCACAATAACACAGTACTTGCATTTTCAAAGGTATCTTATTGTTAACAAGGGAAGGAAAGACAGAATTGAAAGTGTTTTCACAGAAATAATGTTAAGAGCAGCAAATGGAGGATGAGATTTCACCAAGATGCAAAACCACTCTTTTCTCAGGCTCTGCACACATGATTTGTGCCCAGAAGCCCCACGTCCATCCATCCCTGAGGCAGCTGCACATGAAATGCTGACAAACTCATCAACTCATGGGCTCACTCATGCTCTCACATCCACCTGCTTAGGGCTCACAGCACTCCCAGAGCCCCTGGAGGCAGCAGGGAGCTCTCTCCACACTCTACCTCTCTCCTCCTTCGCTGCCAAGTTGCCTTCTGGAGCCACCCAGCCAYAGGATTCCAAATCCCTGGGGTGATGGACCTCAGCACATGTTTAACAACCCAGCTTTTACTGGGAAATGGAAACAAGTTAATCATGTGCAACAACCCAACTTTTACTGGGAAATAGAAACAAGTTAATCATGTGCAACAACCCAACTTTCACTTGGAAATGGAAACAAGTTAATCATGTTCAACAACCCAACTTTCCCTTGGAAATGGAAACAAGTTAATCATGTTCAACAACCCAACTTTTACTGGGAAATAGAAACAAGTTAACCATATTTAACAACCCAACTTTTACTGGGAAATAGAAACAAGCTAACCAAGTTTAACATCCCAGCTTTTACTTAGAAAGGGAAACAAGTTAATCATCTTTAACAACCCAGCTTTTACTTGGAAACGTAAAAGTAAAAGCAAAAGTTTGACAAAACAAGTAAAAGCATGTTTAACAACCCAGCTTTTACTTGGAAGTGGAAATAAGTTAAGCTRTGCATCTTCATCAGAACAGTCCTGSAATTTTATGAAATGTTTTTCAGAGTTTTGTCAATAGTTGTTGAAGCACACACTGGAATTTGGATATGTGGTGATATATCCCAGGTTTATTCAGAAAGATATTATCCAAAAAAAGTGGCTTTTTGTTTCTTTTTTAAGAAATGGCTAAATAAATGTGATTAAAATAGAATCTGTGGGTCACAGTTAAGTGTATCACAGAAGGTTTTCACTTTGTGGCCAGGACACAAACAGCATTTCCCTCTCCCCCACCCACTTACAGCAAAAGTTGTCTTTTTCCAGAGAATAAATTATTTAAACTCATTCAGCAGTCCCTGATTAAGAATCCAATATGGTTCCACTTGGAAAGAGCAAGAAAAATCACATTTTTTCCTTGAACTGATGGATTGCTAAGGTGCTTTAGGTTAAGAAGAATTAGGCATTTAACTCATGAAAGACAAGCACAAAAAATTATACAAAGAAAAAGAGAATATACTTTAAAATCTCAGATACCTTCTCCAAAGCCTTACCATATGCTTGGCAGTGCTTCCACCAGGGCCAGTGTTTCGGACCAGGTGCCCTTCAGATGGAAAATTAAAGTTCCCAGTGTTCAAGTTTTCCTTTGTGGAGTGGCTGCCAAACAGGACAAAGGGCTGCCTGCTCGGGCTGAGGAGGAGACAGGGAATCACCACCAAAATACTTGCAGGAAGTTTACAAACAACAAATGAAATCAAAGCTTTTAACTGCTGAATTTCTTATTATAATAATAAAAAAATTACTAAAGCTTCACAGTGAAAGGAGCAAGTTCAAAAGAAAAAATCTACTTGKATTTATAAAATGATAATTTCTTTCAAATACAATGAACTTATCTCAYGGTTGTTCTCAAATGCTCTTAGAATATTCTTTTATCTTAAACTGCCTTGAAAAGCTGCTRAGTTTAAAATTTACTATCTTGAAAAGCCCTGAAATGACTGTATTGGAAACAAACAAAACTATTTTGGGTTTAGTTCTGGCTTTGGGCCCAAGACTCAGCTGGAGAGGTCAAAGATTTTRTTTTCTTTAATGCAATGCAAACACCAGAGGATGCTGCCAACAATAAAGGGCATTAAACTCCACTGGTTTACACCAAATAGAGGAGAATGTGCAGAGAGATTGAARTAGCTAAACAAACCTTGATTAGCTCACAACAGCAGAACGTGGATTTTGCAACAGAACCTTCAGCTAAGCAACAACTTTTGGTTAAAAGTCTCTCAGAGAATTACAGAATGGTTTGGGTTGGAAGGAACCTRAAATAATCTCATTCCAGGGATACCTTCCACTATCCCAGGTTGTTCCAAGCCCCATCCAAATTTTCCAGGGATGGAACAAGGAAGGAACTGATCATAATGAACAAAATTTCATGGTATAGGCAAGAATTACAGCATTAAACCCTGGGAAAATTCAGTTTATCCTTTTTATCCTTCCAGGACAGGAAGGAACTTTGCAGGGGTTTTTTTCAGTATAAGATTTGATCTACTGAGGTGATATCAAAAAGAATTTTAAACATTATGGCATCAGGGATATGGAAATAAAATATTGAGGTACTACTGACACCAGAGGGAGTAATGAGTAATAATAATAATGAGTAATAATTACCTGTTATCTGTTATATGGCTTGAGATCATGCCATGGCTGAAATAACTTCTGAAGGGCTGGGAAGAATTGAAAACAAAAATTATTAAGAAGTACATGGACAGAAATGTGCAATATCCTCTCGCTAATTAAACCTGAATTATCTTTCTCAGAGAAAACACCTGAACCCTCAGAAAATACTTCCAACCTCCACAAATAAACCCAAACACCACTAAATCTCTCATTTCATTAAATCATTAAATGATTTAGGTTGGGAGGGACCTTAAAGCCCTAAATTTAGTTTCAACCCCCTGGGCAAGGACACCTTCCACCATCCCAGAGAAAGCAACAAAATGCTTCAAAAAAGCATCAAAAGGCTTCAAAATGTATCAAAAAAAGCAACAAAATGCATCAAAAAAGCAAGAAAATGCATCAAAAAGGCAACAAAATGCATCAAAAAGGCAACAAAATGCATCAAAAAAGCAACAAAATGCATCAAAAAAGCAACAGCCCCCCCAGGAAATGTTGTGCTGTTTACTCCCATGCTCTGTGCTACCCCCTCAGTTTTGTCTGAGGTTTGAGATGTGCAAATTCAACTTGTTAAGCCCTGAACAAACCAGATTCCATCCAAATGCAAGTTAATCTACCTACAAATATCTCCTGTGCAGGTAGAAATTGAATTATCAGTGAGCAAACACTTGACTGAATTACCCCTGCAGTSCTAAGCCATCATACCATGGATTTTTAAGGTGGGTGGTGACTTTAAAAAATTCAAATTATGTGGTTTTAACCCCCAAACATGAAAAGTGAGATGGTATAGAGGGAAAAAAAAAAAAAACAAACAAATTAATGCTGAATAATTATTTCTTCTGCATGGATACTCAAGGATTTCTGAAGCAGGCCTACCTCCCCAGCCTGAGATTCTGAGAGTTCCAGAATGAAGGGAATTTCAGTGTCAAAATTAGCAAAAAAGTTGGTCCACTGATGTTCAAAAATCATTAAATCCTAGAAGGAAAATATTTGACATTACTTCAAGAGAAATGAAGGCAAAGGTGACATTTCACTGGAATACAGACTGCCAAATGAAACAATAAGCTCAGGAAAAGAAATATATTTTAGAAGATAAGGACATTCTGCTGGATTTCAGYGTGTCTGTTTGTGGGTCTGTGGTTTATGTTTATTGTTTTCAAAAAATTTAAGTCAATTAAACAATAACTTTCAGGTTGAAAACTTCAAATTATAATAAATAGATCTGCTCAGAGTGTAGGACAAGTCCCAAACATTAATCTCACTTCCACACAGAGAGGGGAAGTGAAATTTCAGAGAGTGATTACTTAGACTGAGAGCCTTGTAAAACTCTATGATATTTTAATTTTCATTACAGCAGTTGATTGAGCAAACAAATCGGTGTGAACTTCCAATATATAATTAATAAATGATAATTACTGCTGAATTTTYTACATATTAAATTGCTATCAAGCTAGAAACAGACCAAAAATTAATATATACCAAGAATTATAAAATTATGRATGCTATTAAAGTATAAATACTAATTTCGTAAATTATAAATATAAATAATTAAATCATAATATAAATAAATTATAATAATTATAATAAATTATGATAAGTATAAATTATAATAGAAATAAATATAGATAAATTATAAATATAAATTATAATTACAAATACTAATATTTATACAATGCCTTCTCCTCTAGCACTGAGATCAGAGCCTGGCAATAACCTGAGAATCCCTTCCCTCTGTTTGTATTTCCCACAGCARCAGGGCAGCCACTGAGTGTCACTGTTCCCCACTTCAAGGAGCTCCAAACATTTGAAAAATGCTTTTTTTTTTTTTCTCCTGGGAGAACGGTTGTGTGTTAAAGGGGATTTTTTTAACCCTGCTTGCTGCAAAAGGAGGATTAACACACAAAACCACAGCAACTTTATGTATTTTGTACATGGTTTAATGACGTGAAGGAAAGTTTTTAGGAGATTTTCAGACAAAGCAATAAATTCAAGGCAAGCAAGGCAAATTCTTTTAGTGTTTTGCAGGGTTTGTGGTAGATTTAAGGAATGGGAGGAGACCCTGCAAGCAACAGCAGGCAGAGCCTGTAAATTAAGCCCACAAACTTCATTAAAACCAAACAAAATCAAACTTTTACTCTGAGGTTACACCAAGCAGGAGCTGAGGCAGAACATTTCACCTGCATTACCTCAAAAAGCAAATCCTCCAAGGACACAGGATCCATTTTGCTGTAGGTCTTCCATAAATCAGCACTGACATCCATTAACTGAAAGAGATTTTAAACACATTTCTGTGTTAAAAACACCACAAAGAAGGCCACAGGTTGAGGTTTAAGATGAGACAGAATTGGGGAACACTGCCCTGTCTAACAGTGCTCCTTAACTCTGATTTCACAAATATTTCCACTCTGATTTCACAAATATTTCCACTCTGTTACAAAAGAACTGACCAGTGAGAGTATGAACTCTGTGCAAAGCTTTCTCTGCATTCTCCAAACAAATCATTTCACAATATTTTTCAATTTAATAGCAAAGAACTGCATGAGCTGGTGCAGGCAAAAGGGCAAGATGAGGTTTCTGAGTTAAGAGAGCCAAGAGCCAGTTCCAGGGTTACTCATCCTAAACATCAGCCAAAACTTGCTCCAAGCTGATGTAAATTTAGGCTAAGACAGTTTAACTTTGCAATACTAAATTTAGGCTAAGACAGTTTAACTTTGCAATACTAAATTTAGGCTAAGACAGTATTTTAACTTAGCAATACTAAATTTAGGCTAAGACAGTATTTTAACTTAGCAATACTAAATTTAGGCTAAGACAGTATTTTAACTTAGCAATACTTTCTTCCAAGTAGCAGGATGATGCATATGGAGAGCAATATTTAAAAATATATTCTTAAGGGATACTGGTATCTGAATGATTCTGCATTTACAGGGTTCCCCATCACCCACTCAGTTAAAAATTCAACACTGGCTGGAATTTTCTTAACCAGTTTTCTTTACAGTTATTCCAGGTACTCATGTAATAATGATTTCCCAAACCTCACTTCCATTCCATTCCTATAAATACAGAAAATTCTCTAAAATCAGATGATGCATATGAGAGATGCATATGGAGAAAAATATTTTAAAATATATTCTTAAAGGGACACTTGTATCTGAATAATTCTGCATTTACAGGGTTCCCCATCACCCACTTAGTTAAAAATGCAACACTGGCTGGAATTTTCTTAACKCTCTGCTTTACAGTTATTCCAGGTACTCATGTAATAATGATTTCCCAGATCTCACTTCCATTCCATTCCTATAAATACAGGACATTTTCTAAATTACAACATCATGAACAACTCTGATATATCCAGTAAAAGAGGAACTGCCTTTAAAAGATGGGAAAAAATCCTGAATTATCATCCTTCAATTAGATTCCAATCTAAGAGAACACACAGGAGAGGGGAAACCTCAGAGGGAAAGTCTGAGCTAAAAATGCACCAAAAACCTCCCCTTTMAATAATGGCAGAATTAATTTATAGATGATTTACAGTGATCCCAAATGCACTTCCAGCCTGGTTTGCTCCCCCCTCAGTGACACAGAACCACACAAACARGTACAAAGTTAAGAATGTCACTTCCCATTTGAAATCCCCTCATGATTTCAAGGAGGAAGCAAACAACTCCAGCTGGAGCTGCCTGGACTGCCAGAGCCAACATGATTGCTCTCAAAAAAGGAGTCCAAGAATTTTCCCTGCTCCTTTTGAAGCATTCCAGGAGTGCCTGGGGACAGAATCAGCTCCCTGGATCACACAGGAGAGGTTCTGTCTGTGCCACCATGTCTGAACATTTTTTTTTCAGAGCTTCTACTGATTTCTGAAATGAACTGGGGTAATTAAAGGGCATTTAAAGACCCAAACAGCTCCTGAATTGGCAGTGAAATTTTCATTAACTCATTTTATGCATCAAGAAGGGTGATTGACTGCCCTCCCCAAAGATCTCATCTGTTTGCACTCTGTGTTTAATGCTTGGGGCAGGRTCACACCACAAGGTGTTACAGTACCAGTGATGGAATGAAAAAAAACCTGAAAAAACCCTGAAGAAAGCTTAAAATTTTCCACCCAGTGGAAATAGAACAGTGCTCAAAAAGGCACAGGAACTCACAGAGAATATTTCTGAGTAAGCATGTACAATTATAGATATGATGAGACTTTAAAAATGGCACTATTCATTCTCTGGAGGTTTTCCAGCTATCAGGAGTCAGACAAAAGCCCATTGTGGCTGTAAAAATGAAGGAGTGATAAGGAAAAATGGAACATCTGCATTGCTGTGGCAGAGATTCAAAAAATGAAAGCAAAGAAGCTTTAAACAAGCACAGAGATGCAAAGCTGTCATCTGAAAATGCTGTTCAGAGCATAATTAATAAATGGGCAAATCAATGACATAAGTTGCTCACATTATTAAATTATTAAATATAGGAGCAATTAAATCCTGATTGTTGCCCTATTGAGCAGGGTATGATGAGCCAGGAATATACAATGTCAGGGAGAGAAGGGGATGCATCTCTTTAGTCAAAACCAGTGACCCAAGAACAGTCTTTTCTTATTTTCTGAGCTCATCTCATGGTGTTTGTCACTAATCAGCTCCTCTTGCTCTGCTCTTGAAGATCTAGAATCCATCTAAAAAATTAGGAGTAAAAAAATCTATCTAGGGGTAAAAAAATTGGTTATAGGTAGAGGTGGCTCTAGAAGGAAGAGAAGGGAAAGGAAAAGGAAAGGGAAAAGGAAAAGGGAAAAGGGAAAGGGGAAAGGGGAAAAGGGAAAGGGGAAGAGGGAAAGGGGAAAAGGAGAGGGGGAAAGTAAATGCAAAAAGGAAAGGAAAAACGAAAAGGAAAAAGGAAAGGAAAAAGGAGAAAGGGGAAAGGAAAAAGGAAAGGAAAAAAGGAAAGGAAAAAGGAAAAAGGGAAAAAGGAAAGGAAAAAAGGAAAGGAAAGAGGAAAGGAAAGGAAAAAGAGTTCTAAATCACAGCAGAGGCCTGGGGAGAATATTCAAATAATGGTTTATCCAGGAGAAGTGCTGTGTAACCCAGAACAGAACCTCAGCCACACCACAGGCTCCCCATCCTGCCACAGTTTTACAACATCCCAAAAACCTCCATCCAATTTAGCAGCTCGCTTGAGCAGTGAGTCAGGACCAGATCATCTCCAAAAGTGCTCTCCAAACAAAATAATCTCATGAGTAAGCTGTGCCTCAGGAAGGAGATGACCAAGGGAAGCACTCACTTCATATTTCATGGTGAAGAAGCCGTCGCCCCCGATCCCCTCGAGCGCGAAGGCCTGCACGATCGGCCACTTCTCCACGATGAACATGTCAAATATCTGCAGGTGGCCTGCAAAGCAAGCACAGCAACATTCCCTCACAAATCCTGGCATTTCAGCTCTCCCTGAGTCCTTGGGATTCACAGACTCAGTTGTAGAAAAATCCTATTTTTGTACAATTGAAAATCTTGAAGCGAAAAATATTTTTCATGCAGACGGCAATTTTAGAAGCTCCTCTACACTCTAAATTTGTGCCCTTTTCTCAGGATATTTCACATCTCCCTTGCAAACCTCATTACATGCTGATTAACAATTAAAATTCAAGATAATAAAGAGGGAGCTTTGCTTACTCCAGTTCATCAAATGCTTGGTCTTAAGGAAATACAATCAAAATCACAGAATCCCAGAATGGTTTGGATGGGAAAGGACCTTAAAGTTCATCCCATTTTCCCCCTGCCATGGGCAGGGACACCTTCCACTGCCCCAGGGTGCTCCAAGCCCTGTCCAAGCTGGCCTTGGCTGGATGGGGCTTGGATCCTGATCCCTGGATCCAATTCCAGGGATCCAGGGGCAGCCACAGCTTCTCTGGGCACCCTGTGCCAGGGCCTCACCACCCTCACAGGGAGGAATTTCTTCCATCATCCCCATTTAATCAGAATTTTAAGTTGAGGGAGATTAAAACTTCCTCCTGGCACTTCTATTAATGACTTCAGGCAGTCAGAGCATATCAGCCTTCCCTAAGGGAAGCAATAAATAATTAGGAACAAAAAAAGAATGCAAGATTACAGTGCTGAGGCTCAAGACTGGCTCCAGACCCCAACAGGAAGCTGTGCAGGGCAGTTTTTTTCAGTTCCAAAAAAGGAAACTTGCATAAAGAAATGTTTATTCTCCCCTTCCATAAAGAAGGATTTATCTGGAGCTCCCATGGGAACAGAGAAGTTCTGTAGCAGCTCAAGACACTGCTCTGAATGCAAATCATTTCTCTGCCTCACACTGGGGGCATCCGCTCCCCAAATGAACTCTGASGGCTTCCAGCTCTCAGAAAGAAATTCAACTCTTCAGGGAAAAGATGCTAAAAGGAAACTAATGACTTACTAATCCTTATTTCTCTCCTAAGGCAAGGAAATCTTCATTCCCTGAAGCTGCAGGGTGCAAAAACACTTCCACTCTCTGTTGGAACTCTAGATGCTGAGAATTTTAAACTTTCTGTTTTGAAAAGCACAGACCCACAAGAGAATCTTATATTTAACCTAAGGCTGMAGAGAAGGCTTCCAAAATTGATTAACAGCACTAAGATTTTAAGTGTATAATTTGAATAGAAGTGTGTGATATCACAAAGTAGAAAACACAGAGTTTAAAGTTTAAAATATAATAATATATATGAAGTGTGTAATTACAAGTGTGTAATTTGTAATTACAAGTGTGTAATTTGAATAAGTGTGTAATATCACAAAACAGAAAACTTAAAGTTTTAAAATATAATAATATATATAAAGCTATATAAGAAGTTTTAAAGTAGCAGTCAGTTGTTCTTCCTCACCTTCTTCTTCATGAGTTTAAGTAATATTTTCAAATTAGACAAAAAATCCACATTGCAGGACACAAGATTAGTTATTGAGTTAAAAATAAAAATAATTTAAATATCATTTCTTAATTAGATAGTTTAACCTTAAAAGACCTTGTAAAGAAAGAGAGTTAGGGATTTTATACCTTGTTAGTAAAATACTACAGAACTCACTGCCTATGAAACTGTAACATAAATTAAAAAAAAAAAATCTAAGTTTGAACATGAAATATCATCTCAAGTACCTTCAATTCCATCCTTAACAAAAAACAAACCCCCAAAAAAACAAAAAACAGACCAAAAAAAACCCACCAAAAACCAACAAGTCTGAGCATCACCCACCCTACCTTGGCAGCTGTAGGGGATCCCAATGCGGCTGCAATCCCTGACCATGTCCACAAAGCTGGAAATCTTGAATTCCTCTGCAGCTTCTTCATCTTCATACTGAAAGAAGCCATTTCAAATCAAATTSGATTAGGCATGCCCTGATTTGATTGGTAGGAAAGAGAGGATGCAGCATTCAAAGCACTAAAGTATCACCTACAGCCTCCTGAAGCTCAAGCACCCATTTTTGGGAGGTGTTTGGGATTTTGGAAATCCCATCATGGCAGGGATGGACTCAAGCCAATGGAAATGGGAAAAAAAATCAAACTTCAAAGCAAGGTTTTAAATCATGACATATGAAGGCATAATTATAGACTTTATTTCCAGCTTTCAGTGAAGTCTTTCAACATCCAGATTTGAAAGATAAAAGTAATTGTGAGGATACCAACTGATGTGCCACGAAAAACGTGCCACTGAGGGGAAAAAAATGAAAATAAGGRACTGTATTACCAGCTAAACAACACTGAGCAACGAAAATCAATGACAGAATAAGCTCCAGGTCACAGATTAGGCAAAGAGAACTAGTTTTGATCTGAGGGAGAGGTGAACTGCAGGAAAAGGAGGAGGCAAGAAGAGGAGAAACCCTCATGCAACACTGTCTGAAGACTTCAGCAGACTGAAGAGCAAATKTCCTAACTCAGAAAAGCATAAAAACCAGACTGAAGAGACAAATCACACTAAAGTCATTTTTCTAACAGAACACAAAGCTGCAAACACACTGACTTTGAGCTGAAAAGCAGTTTAGCAGCACGTCTGGAACCAACAGGTTTAGCCCTGCTGGTTTCTTCAAGAGCCACGTGTTTTCTGGAGCAAGATCAGAAGGCAGAGGTGTTTTGCCTATGTTATTTTATTTTATTTTTATGTGCAGGGCTCTGAGCTTCTTATCAAGGCAAATGAAATGATTATGAATTTCTTGTGAGCTTCAGGGTACACCCAACACATTTCTTTTGAGGACAAGTTCTTTTAAGCCAAGCCTGAATTTAAGCTGCAGCCTCAGCTCCTCTGTGGTGTGTTCCTCCTTCAATCCCAGGCAGTCAGATCAAAGCTGCAGCTCAAAGCCAAGCCCCAAACAACTGCCAGCTTCTCAAGACTTCAAAATGTCATTGGAACAAGAACTTGGGTTTTGGCAGGGTGCTAAAGGCTTGCTCACAATCTGCTTTTGCAGCCAGTTCAACRGTGATACCCCAAAATTTACTACAGSAAATTTCTGTATTTTATCCTATTTGGTCACTTTGAACATGGGCATTTTTTTAGTAATTTGGGATTTTTTTTCCCCCAATAACTAGGATATTCTCTTAAATTCCCGTGGTCTAGTTAAAGCAAGTAGGAAGGAAAAAAGTAAGGAGAAGCTCTGTGTTTTGGCAGAGCCAGGTACAGCACTGCTTTATTTATTTTTAAAATTCTTGRGCTTTACTGATTTCATTTGTATGAAGTTATTTCTATCACTAAAGTAAGTACTTAAAAGCCACTGCAGGCAATTCTCCTGTAAACAGGATGCACTAAAAACCTGACACAGCAAGGTTTTGTTTGTCTTTCAGTAGTAATCTAGGAAACTGGCAATTTTTATACKTTGGCAATGTGACTGGAAGTGCTCAGTTCACTCACACCAGACAGCAATAAAGTAGAACTGTATTTTCAGCTTCCAAAACCAAACCTTTCCCCTCATTTCCACAAAGAACAAGGCACATGGTTCACCTTGCCAGTTACATCATTTTTTTCAAGGCAACACTGTGTGATTAAGGTTCTTTACCACAATAAATCARATCAAAGCCCATAAGCAGATGAAGCTTAAAATTCAATAGCTGAGATTGCAGCTGCACTGGCAACTGTGTGGTAAGAACTTCTCTGCTCCTGATTCCAAAGTGAAATGTTCTCCCAGCATCAGATTTGCCCTTTCAGCAAGGATTTTGGCAACAAAGAAGCCTTGTGAAGCCAGGCTTTAAGTTTTGCTGGGGCATGTTTTAACCTGGAGCTCAGCTGTTCTAGCCTAACAATTATCCCTCTCTGCTGCACTCCTGGAACTGCATCCACAACAAATTTTGGGATCCATGGACAAGGTATTTATAAACTGGAGCAAGATCAGTGGAAGGCCACCACAATCAGCACTTGTCCCAGAAGGAGAGATCCAGGCTTGCTCAATATCTGCACCTCAAACCCACCAAAATATTACTGAGATGGTGAAGTCAGCCTCTCCACAGTGGTCATGARAAAAGTCTTGATTTAAAACAATCAGGTTTGGGTTTGACAAAAGGAAACACTTTTTCACTAGGAGGACAGTGGGAAAATGCAGCAGAGGTTCTGCAGTCATCCTTGGATGCTTTCAACACCCAGCTGCAAAAAAGCCTTGAGAAATCTGATCTGATCTCACCACTGAAGTAGGAGGCTGGACAAGATGATCTCCAGAGGTCCCCTGTAATCTGAATTATTTCCTAATTCTGTGACCTAAGCTATAAAAATACTATCACTCTATTTTAAGCCCCATCACAGACACATAAAAACACAATCAGGCTATTATAAGTCCCATCACTTCCAAGCTGAAAACTCAACAAAAAGTTTCTCTCCCTGACTTTCCCACTCTTTTTTCCACTGGCTTCACTCACCACAACAGGCTCCAAACCCACTCCCTGCAGAATTCAGAACAATTCTAACTTAGAAAAGGAACTACACAGAACTCAATGTAGGAAGAAGCATTTCCAGTCTCCACTGGAATGAAAAGGTCCTTATTCTACACCCAGACAAAGAGTATTTTCATTTTTTACTCCTCTAAAAATACTTCACAACAATAAATGGACTTTTTCTAGAATACTTTGACTTTTAAGTTCAAGATGAAACTCACATCAGTCATGGGATGTAGTGGAAGTGAGGTTAACAGTTCTTAACAGACAGATTTAARAGTTAAAATGAAAATACATAATGAAGTTTCTTTATTTTAAAGGACTTACTAAGCCCATCTTTCCTAATATTCTAAAACTACTGGCAGCCAATGCAAACATTGTTTTTGCTTTGATGTGGGAAATCTCAGCATTGACTGRGATACTTGATTCACATTTTGCATTTTTCACAACCCACATTTTTTTCCTCATTAAAAGATCCCTGACTCAGGTCAAAACAACAGCAATTAGTGGGAGAGAGGAGCAATTTGTGCTCACACTCCAACAAATAAAAGTATTGACAGCATCTTCTTGCACACTTTAACAAATGATTAAAACCCAGATGTACACACATATCATCCCTCCTGCTGAGGAGGAAAGAGAAAAAAACGCTTCTGGAAAGAATGTTTTCAAAAGTTTCACTTTAAGGATCAMTTCATTAACAAGTTCATTAGCAAATCTTGTCTGCATTCACTTTTCACTTACCTCATTTTCAGTCAGACAGTGGAAATGCAAGTTCCTCCAGTGTGCCACATAGGGTAAAAGATGATTGTAATTCACAGGGTTGCAGTACAGATGAACACTGTCAGGTTTTATTAATATGATTATATCTGCAACAAGCACAACAAATATTCCAGCATCAGGACTCCACATACAAGAGAAACTGAACAGAAAAACATTTTTTCTATTATGCACCTCATTAAAAAAGAAAATTGTTCAGCTATCTGAATGCAATTCCTGATTTCTTTTAAACAAGCAGAAGGAGCAGTTGGCAGCCACAGACAGTTCCAAGCACAAGAGCACTTGTAACTGTTCCAGACAACTGGGGGTAATTCCCAAGTCTTGCACAGAACTTGCATCAGCCTGTCCTTTGTGCAGCCAAGAGGCTCAGGATGAGCCTTCCCAGAGCACTTCCAGAATTTAAACTCCAGCTGCTCTTGCCTGATGTTACATCAGAGCTGCTTCAAGTAAAAACTGTCAACACCACAGTTGATAGTTTCATGCAAATAAGGGAAAAACAAGCTGTGATCACAGGGATGGGCCACATTCCAAGTATGACAAAGGTGAGTRAATGTGGTGAAGTAAAAAAGAGCTCAAGTATTTCAGAAGTGCAGAGGTGTGATCACACAATATTAATAACATGTACATACACATATTGACTGAACTAATGGACTGTAATTGTGTAAGTTTACAACATCTGAGATATATTTCATATGTTTTATTTATCTTTTTATGTTTCCAAATGAGTCCTTCAGCATTGTTTCTAAGAAGATATTTTCAGGCATATACAGACAACTTGAGACTTAATGACTTTTTTTTTTTTTGTATGTCCCTTTTTCTGCTCATCTGTCCAGAACAGGTAAAAAATGTTGAGAACATTACTCACCATCCAGAACTTCCTCAGGAAAACCTGTCCTTTCAAAGTCATTGTTGTTCTGGTTGTACAAACCAAAGAGCAGATAATTTGCCAGCTCCCTGCACCCTTCATTGTATCGACTGTCTATCCCTGCAAAAGCAAAACCAGAGGAGAATTGGTGTGTGTCCTGACCTTGCACACTTGAAAAGTTTGTTTTCTTCTTCAATTTATTAAATTTTAAAGCAGGAGTATGAACTCAGCTCCTCAACTGAACACACTGAGAGAACAGGGTAGGGAAAAAGGAGATTTTGCAAGATCACTGCCACATGCTGACATCCCCCTTTCAACCTAAATCCACAAYTATTCCTTAAAAAATTTAAATATCTTGTTTTCTGCAGTGCTGTGCATTCAAAATTCTGTTTTTTCTAGTAATTCAAACATCTGTCTGGATGCAGGATGCATTCTAATTAATATGTTCTTGATTGAAGCTTCCTAACAAACTAATCCTGTGACCCAAATCTCCTGCTTTAGAATACATGATTAAACATTATCTTATCAGTGTTATAGAGCAATCCCTGAGTCARCAGAGAGCCACTGCAGACTTGTGACAAATTGTGAAAAGATGTTCTGACAAAACATAMGGGGCACAAAGAGCTTCCAAGGAAACCTTTCCTGGTCCTTGGGAAAATTAAATGAAAACAASTGAAGATCTGGAGCATGAAGAGATAGAAGATAAATGCAAGAAGAAAGGAATGAGGTCACAGATTTAGAAACTATTTTCATCAATCTTCATCTCTCTGGATGACAYTCACAGTCATAATTCTACTGTAATAAACCAAATTTTTTCAAACAAATACAAGTGCACATAAAGCAGCATCCTTGCCATCCACATTTCACAGAGGTCACCAGTCCTGACTGCCAAAATATTCCTCTAATTGGCAAATTTCCTACCAAGTTATATTAGAATTCAGTGGAATCCTTGCCAACAAATTTGGATTTATTACATTAGGATACAGTGGAACGGCTGCCAACAAAATAGGATTTGTTAGCACTGCTAAAAGAGAGATCAGGACATTGATAATGTAATAACATGGCCTGAACATCTGAGTCTCAGCACTTGAACTGGAAACCAAACCAGTCAAGAGTCACCTGGACTTGACAAAAACTGGAACAAACCTCAGGTTCTGATGTTTATGCTCCTTTTTCATGTTATGTTTCAGCTTTAAAGTGCTAACCAGATGATGTGTCTGCATCCAGCTACTGAACATTTCACAAACTCTTAACAAACTTTGTTTGCTCAGTAACTTTGGGAGCTCACATGTATTCCAAGGTATCTGAGATTTGGTGGAAAGCTGCCTCACATCTGTCCCAGCTTTCTCAGCCCWCAAAGTTTTTTTCCCAGCCATAATCTTTGAATCCTCATTCTCCTGCTGTTTCTGACCTCTCATTTATAGGTGTCCCTCTATTTTATTTACATTTTCAGCCCCATGAAAGCAGGGCACCCAATGTAATTGAATTCAGGGGCATTAACGAAAAGTATAGGTGTCCCTCTATTTTATTTACATTTTTCAGCCCATGAAAGCAGGCACACCAATGTAATCTGGAATTCAATGGGATTCACGACAAATATAAGGTGTCCCTCTATTTTATTTACATTTTTAGCCCCATGAAAGCAGGCACACCAATGTAATCTGGAATTCAGTGGGACCAAACAAACAAAATATAGGTGTCCCTCTATTTTTATTTACATTTTTTTAGCTCCATGAAAGCAGGCACACCAATGTAATCTGGAATTCAGTGGGACTCAACAAACAAATATTGCTGCAAAGCCCTTGTGTCTAGGTGGGATTTTAATTACAAACAAGTGGAGACTCCCTGACTCCCTTCTTTCAGGAAGAAACTGTCCCATTGTTTTAGGGAACTCCATTTCAATGGAATCAGCCTCCTTGGAATCAGCTGCAGCCTTGGGAAGTGAGCACACACAATCTCCTGAGGATAATCTSTTCCACTGATCACCTGCCTAACTGAGGCACCTTCTGAAGGCTCAGAGGAGCAATAATCTGGCACAGACAGACTGAAAGAGCTGGCAATGTCCAGACTGGGAAAGAGAAGGCTCCAGAAAGATCTTAAAGCCCCTTCCAGTGCCTATAAAGGGGCTGCAGGAGAGCTGGAGAGGCACTGGGGACAAGGGATGGAGGGACAGGACACAGGGAATGGCTCCCACTGCCAGAGGGCAGGGATGGATGGGATATTGGGAAGAATTGTTCCCAATTGTGAGGGTGCTGAGGTTCTGGCACAGGGTGTCCAGAGAAGCTGTGGCTGCCCCTGGATCCCTGGAAGTGTCCAAGGCCAGGTTGGACAGGACTTGGAGCCACCTGGGACAGTAGCAGCTGTCCCTGCCCATGGCACCAAGTTGGAKCTACTTTAAGGTCCCTTCAATCTAAACCATTCTATGATCCTGTGATTCTAATTTCTGGAAGATCAGAAGAAAAATGAGAAACTGCCATCACTTAAAAAAAAAAAAAGTTGATGTCACCATCACTTGAAGAGTTTGAGATTTTATCTGGGTYCAGCAGCTTAGAGCAGGGAAGATCTTCCAAGCCAAATGTCAAACCCCTGCTTTTTCAGTTTATGACAGAAGGAGGGGAAGAGAAAACAAAAGATCTTAAAGGGGGGACAGCTGACAAATTTAACTCTTATAATAAAGGACATGGGTGAATTATTGCTTGCAYAGCACTGACAGCCACAGAGGGAAGGTAATTGTTTAACATAAAACCATGAATTCCGCAGAATATTTGGAATTTGTGGTTTAATTGGGTCTTTCAAGTATCCTGTCCAGACAGGAGCTTTCACACTGAGACTTCAGTGCTATTCTACAGCAACATATGGAGTTAAAGGAACAGATATAGCTAGCAGAAAACAAACAGGAAATGAAACAATGACCAAGATAAGAGCATATCAGGAGTCCTCCCCAGAACAATGGGCAAGGCCATTAATTAGGAAAGCCCGACGCCTGTCTCCAGCTGAGCTGGGAGTTTGGAACTCCCCCTCCTGTTCCCAGCCCGGGGCAGGGCTGTGAGCACACCCTGAGTCAGGCTGAGCCTGAGGCTCCTGCTCTGCTCCCCAGGCAGGGCTCAGCTGCCCCTCAGAGAGCCCATTTGGGTTGCTAAATTGGCACAAAGTGTGAAAAAAAGCCAATACTTTGTTTTAAAATTGTAAAAGTTTAAGAGTAATAAAATAGCTATAAAAATAGTAATTAAAAAAAAATAGAGCAATAAGAATTTGGCCAATCAGAGTTAGGACAATAAAAGCAAAGAATTATGGATCTCTTCAGATGCTTCCTGGGCACTAAGCCCCAAAAAGCAGAGCTCTCTAACAAAGGATTAAGGCTTAAAAACAATAGCTTGTTGCATATTCATATATCTCATACATGATGCAAACATCCCCTTCAAACTGAGGATTTGTCTGATTATTGTCAACTTCCCCCCTTCATCTTGTAAATTGCCTTGGTTCCCTGGAGTCTGGGCCTTTCCAATAAGGAGGCAATAATTCTTTCCTTGGAATCCTGTTGTATCTCCATCCAGAGAGGATAATGAGAAGAATTTCTTGGTTATCTTTTCCATTTCTTGGGTGAGCCACAAAAAAGTCTCTTACATCACATAGTTTCTATTTTAATATTATGTTATAGCCTAAAAACTKTATTTACCACACTACTTAAAAGAAATTAATACAACATAACGTTCCAACATAACACATACAATATTCATTTTAATATTTGTGAAGAGCCAATCATAAATTTTTTTCAAAAAAGCTTTCTGGCCAAATGCAGGGGGGAAATTCTGTCTGCTGGATAAGATCAAGTGGGTGTGAGATACCCAGGGATGCAAAATGCACCTGGGGTCAGCAGGAGGGAGAGGATGGAGGGAGAGGATGGAGGGAATGGACAAATCACCTTCAGATATTGTCCCAAAAGCAACAGAATTCTGGAACTGCTGCAAAACAATCCTTCAAATAGTCTCTGTCTGGAAAGAGAATGGGATGAACAATCAGAGTGATGTGCTAAAGGTTCTCAGAATGTGGGAGAAACACCAGCAGGGAGAGCTCTGTGTGGGATGGTGATAATGGAGAAAAWATAACCTAAAAAAGATTATATGAACATTATGTTTCTAGGTTCTGTTCACATATTGCTTTTTTAAATTATAAATAATCTAGATGATTTATTTAGATTATATATTTTACATTATAAAAATATATTATAAAATATATTATATCAATATATTATCTCTATTATATTATACTTTATATATTATATATTTAGATTACATATCATCTAAATATAAAACATACCATATTTAATATATAATATACCATATAAAATATACCCGAATAATATATATTATATAATAGTATAATTATATGTGTTCTGTATTATATATTTCAATTACATATATAATATCATATATACTAAATATACTATAATATATACATATATACTATATGTACTATAATACCATATATACTGTATATTTTATATATTTATATTTATTATATATTTTACATAATATTATACTTATATATGTTATATATTGTATATTTATAATATATTTAATATATATTTCTATATATATAATATAGAATATAGAATATAGATTATTTATAATCTAAAAAAGCAACATGTGAACAGAACCAAAGTAAAATAAATATTTACTGGAACAGCCTTGAAAGTATCCCCAAACTCTTCAAGAATAAAAAATAAATATCAATATTTGCTAAAATTCAGCTCAGCTGAGGTGAATGGTGAAGGAGTTTATTCCACAATCAGAGCAACTACAACCCCAATAGTTACAGACACCTCCTGCGCACAGCACATCTCAGAAATCACTGAACAAGGAGCTGAAAATCTCTGCTGAAAGGTAAGATGCCAAAAAACACCAGTATGATAGAAAATAATTTACAGTATAATTCAAGTAGATCAGTTTAAACAGCAACACACTCAGCTGAGACARGACAGCTTTTTAAAGCCATTTGACATGCCAACCTCCAAATTCCTTTTTCTTGTCAGTTGTGAGGCTTTTTATCCCCAGCAAAGAATGCAGGAATGTTACCATGCAACCCCTTCAAAATCAGATTAGAGAATTCCTTTTAAAAATCAGCTGTAACTCCATTGAAATACTTGTATCAACAGTGGGCCAGTTCTCATCTCTCTGTGGGATCTCCAATGCTGGGTTTAATTTCAGCACAAATATGAATGAATTTGAAGTAAAGCTGTGGAAGTTTATTCTGGTTTTATCTCCCAGCCCAGTTTGAAACTGAAGTTGAGGTGAGGGAACTGCAATAACTSCAGGTCATTAAAAGCAGCCAAGTGAAACAGAACATGCACTGCCTGTAAAAAACCTCAGTTGTGAGTATCCACTTTCCASCCAAGTCAGGAGGATGTAAAACTACATGGGTTTTGTCATCAGAAGCTTGTGTTTGATGACAGATTTAATGCATTTACAACAGTGACATGCCTGTTTCATGGAAGTTATGCCAGAAATTCTGCAGGCTACAGGAGCCAGGCCAGAGCACACAAGAGTCCCATTGTGGGTGCTGAGAGATCAGGGCAAAGCACAAATCTCCCAACAAAACACACCTCCCATATTTCCATACCACAAGGGCTTACTTATAAAGAGGTATGTTCTTCTAAAGAGAATTAAATCCTCCACACAACACTGAGGATTACACAAAGCAATTCCTTCTTTCCTTAAAGCTGGGCCATGTTTTCAGTGACTGTTCCTTACCTGGGACTTTCTGCAGTCTCAGAGTTGATAATAATTAAAAAATACTGCAGTGCCATTAGTTAACATGTTTTATGGAATTAAATTAGCAGCAAAGGCAGAACCCAAGGAGTTTATCCTGTATGATTAAGTTTCACTGGAAGGCTGACACAGTGACCTCACAGAGCTTCTGGCTGTACAGTTATTACTTAGTCAGAGACTTAACCTCTTACCCCAGAGAATGCAGGGTCATGTTGTACAGTCAACACTGACTAGAAGAGAATGTTATCTACTGTAAATTATTATCTATTTCTAAAWTTTATAAATTATTATCTATTATAAATTAGCTATTATACATATACCTCTCTCTCTATATATATAATTGTATAAATGTCATAATATGACACAAAATGAATGACACTCACATGCTGAGATGTTTAAGGTAAAAAAAGTACATTTATTTCTGGACCTTGATATTTATAGAATTCTAAAAGTGACTATGGATTGGAGGATGAAATTGCTACCTCTCTAACCACACTGGTCAAACTAACAGCCATCAATTCTCTCCTCTTCTAGAAAGGAATGCAAAACAATCATTATTTARAWGAAAAGTGRMTGAGAAACTCCATTACAAAAATGTKAACATTAGAAGYCTTAGAAGAACTTTYGAWGAATAGGGTGACATCTATATATCTATTTATAAATTTTATTCTGTGGTCCAGTAAATGAGCTTTAAGTTCTCTTGCCACATCATTAAAAAACAGAATAAAACCCTAAAAAAACCAGACTGTGGTATCACTTCCTACACAGAGCTTCTTTAGGGCTACATCAGATTTCTTCTATTTAACTGCAATACATTATTTAAACAATTACTCCTCAGTCCTTTTCTCTAAGCACTCAAGTTTTCAGTCATAATTGCATTTTTCCTTTAAGATCTTGACACTGATTATATAATATGAAACAAGAGTCAATGAAATGGTATTAAAGCAATACAAAACCCCTGTTATTTTCCCACAGCACACTTGCACGTGCACCTTTATTTCCTGCTGCCCTTTTCTCCCAATCCCAGAAGAAATAAAGCACTGAAARCACGTGAAATTTTAWCATTTAACTCCTAACTGCTTCCCAGGTTTTTTGGGCCACTCTTTAAATTTCTTTGCCCAAAATGAGTAAATAGAATGAAGAATTGTTTAGGGAGAAGAGAGTGTAACARCAGCTGAGAAAACAGCAGCAAGATGTTTTTCTTCTTCCTGAAACTCGTGGTATCTTTATCAGCATAATGAGAACAAAAATTGTAACACTAACCTAAAATGCAGAGGATTCCATCAGGCTGAGATTTGCTGCTCTGTGTCAGAATAGTCTGAATATTTCGGAGGCGGCTGCAGCTGCAAAAAAAAAAAAAGAGAATTTGTCCTCAAGGTCACTGCTGAGAAATGTCAAACTGGGAGGCTGAAGAGCTGACCCAGCTTTGTTTTCTTTGTTACAGAAAGTAAGTGGACACACACTTCAATTTCYGGTTTTTTTCTTGAGAAATGGACCTTAAATCAAGCCATTCCTGATTATTTTTGCCCACTAAAGATGAAGTTCACAGCACTGAGAGAAGACAGGAATTTTAACTATTCCTTCAACCCATGAGCTCTGTTAATCTGCAACCTGGCAAAAATTGCTGTTCAGGTTTGCTCTCACCTGGCCAGCAGAAATTCCCTTTTCTACCAGAGAAGCAAAAACAAAGTAACATCAGAAGGGAGCACGGGTGCATCAATATCCCAACAGGATTTTGGGAAAAATTATGGAACCTCCAGCACCATCAGGAGAATCATTAAGGTTGGAAAAGACCTCCAAGATCATCAATTCAAACATTAAATTAAACAATGCCAAGTATTGCTGAGAACTTTTACCATCAAAATTAATCATTTATTATATAAATTTTAATTCAGCTGTCCAATATTTATCTTTAAACCAGGCAAAAATTCCATCTGCAACAGCCAGATATTTTTTGATTAATCAAAGTGAATAGTTCATTACATAAATTTTATTTCAGTTGCCCAATATGCATCTTTCAGCTACAACAGCCACACAGAGAGCAACACAATTTGTGCTTCCAGGCAACATTCAGGGAGTTTGTTTAAATGCAGATAAAAGACAAGAAATTTCACTGTTGATATTACTGAATGGGATTTCTTGTTTATAGACTTGTTTATATGAGCTGTTCAGCTCCAGGAAACAAACGTCTCTCACAGAAACACTCAAARAGAGCTAAATTTATGAGCAGTTCAAACAAACAATGAAGTAAGGTCAAATATTTCTATTTTCAGCATTATTTTAGCCAAGTAAAAAAGCAAATAGGTCTTTTCAGCAGTGCTACAATTATTATGCTCTACTTTTTCTGAAAGAAATGTACATGAAAGGTTTCCATTATGGCAAATCTAAATGAKATTCAAACATCAATGATAAAGGACAGACAACACTTCATTTGGAGATATTTCCATGGGAAGCACAAAGTCACTGCAGTCTCCAGCATTAATTTTATCCCTTTTTAGGTTCTGAATTCCTCAATTGTTCTTTTTAGCTGGAATATTTCAATTTATATTAAATGGATGGATGGATGGATGGAATGATGGATGGATGGAATGGATGGATGGATGGAAGGATGGATGGAGGATGGAGGGATGGGATTTGATGGAGGGAGGATGGATGTGATGGAATGGATGATGAATGGATGGATGATGGATGGAGGAAGGTCATGGATGGATGAGTGGATGGATGATGCGATGGATGGATATGAGGGAGGGAGGTATGGGGATGGATGGATGATATGATGGATGATGGATGGAGGTGGATGGATGGATGGATGCATGGATGGATGGATGTGATGGATGGATGGCATGGATGATGGAATGATGTATGTGAGATGCGATGGTGGATGGGATGGATGGATGATTGGTGATGGATGGATGGTGGATAGGGATGGGATGGATGATGTAGATGAGGATGGATGAAGGATGGATGGCAGACGATGGATGGATGGATGGATGGATGGATGTGGATATGGAGATGGATGGATATGATGGATGTGGGGAGTGGATGTGATGAGATGAGATGGATGATGGCATGGGATGGAGATGGATGGAGGTGTATGATGGATGATAGAGATGAGATTGGATGGATGGATGGATGGATGAGGTGATGATCATGGTTGATGGATATGATGATGGATGGATGGATGGTGATGGATAGATGGAGGGATGGCATGGGGAATGGATGAGATGGATGTGGATGGAGATTTTGACCACTCTTAAATAACGAAACAGAAATTAAAGCCAGCTGATGACAGCAAAGACTTCATCAGGTACAATCAGATGTTTGCCCACATGGGTGATGCCAGGAAATCCACACTGAACTTTGTGCTGCACATTTAAACAACTACTGATTATTGATTCTTTCAAACCTCACCTAAACCTGAATCTCACAGCTACACAAAATTAAGATTTTGTATCTTTTTCTGGAAAATTTCCATCCCATCATTAAACAGGAGCCCAGAGCAGCTGGCTGACAGATGATTCACTCCAACCTATTCAGAGCTCATCTTTTTATACTTCCCATATCACGAGATACAGAGCAGAAAAAAAATCCCCAGACTCTTCACTGTGGGCACAAATTGGACTTATTTCATTTGTTGGTATGGAAACAGCAACACAAATTACACAAGCCCACAGTTATTTGAGGAGCAGCTGCAGGATTGCTGGAGCCTCTGTGAAAAAAAAACTAAAAACATGAAAGCAACTTTTTGTACAAAGCTGTCCATAAGCGAAATCCTTCTTGACCTGCCTGCAAAGGAGTTGTTCCCATGATTTCTGAGAGGATCTGAAGTACAAATTGGAAGGACTGGGAGAAAAAGCATGTCCAAGGACTTCTGCACTGACACAGCAAGCAGCTCCCTGAGTGATTTTTAATAAAACATTRTCCATATCAGAGGATGCATGTTCCTGTTCCTGCTCAAAGTGAGGAAAGAAACAGTCAACAGAAAAAATGCTGAGGGCACAAGAAGGAGATTTTCCTTCAGCTCCTCAAAAACAAGATGCAGTAATTCTTTTGCTACTCATTGCAACTCTGGAGGCAAATTTAATTCTCCAGACAAAAACAGGTTTTTAAGGATCTGTAACATTTTTAGAACTRCTTATGCATCATAAACAGAGCAGCAATACACATCTTGATTTTCCCACTATTTTTTTCCCTCCCTGTACTGATCACTTATAGAAAAATMGTTAAACTCAATTTGACAAAGAACAATTATGGAAACTCATGGYAAAATACTTCTTCCATTTTATTAAAAAATATTACCTATGGAACAAGGTTAGCTATTCCTAAGATARTTAAATTTTAATTTCAAAGGCTTCCACACAAGAATGACCTAAAAAAACACATTTGTCATTTAGAAGAAGTAGTGCTATGAGCCTGTGCAAGAAGACCAGAGCAGAGAAAAYCAAAATAAATGAGGTTTTTGTCTTCTTGAGCTCTGGGGAAGTATTTTCTGATCAGTTCAAGTGCTGGGTAGAAAAAGGGAAGAAGAACAGGGGGAGGAAAGTCCTTGCAGTTTGGGTATTTCCTTCCTTTTTTAAGTTTTTAGGTTAGCAACTTTGCTCTCCTCGAATTATTTTTCAAATAAATTATAACTTTGGTGCAGCCCTTAAAAATACCTYAAGATCTCAGATTAAGCTGCTAAAACATTTCTGCCAGGTAAATCTGGATGTCAGTGCTCTGTGTCCTGACACAAAATGTGTAATTTGCACACAGCAAATTATACATTCATTATTTCACAGTAAAAAGTTATGTCCAATAAAGATATTTCATTTTTAATATTAAACAGACATTTAGCAGAATATTTTTCCTTGACTTATTTAAGAAGTAAGAGAATGAGAGAATTCTTTGCAAAAGRTCCTTCACAGAAAAATTTTCAATGTCATTTCAAGTGTGGATAAATCATTATATTCAAAGGCTGACACTAAACACAGAAGACTTGTGTGCCTGAAGAAAGATGCCATTCAGAAATAGGGAAGAGAATAATTAGAATTCTTACAACATGCTTTTAAACAATACAGGCTAAACTGTGTATAAAGTCAGAGAGGGGAAAATAAAGGCATTTTCTTGGATTTCACATTAAACAGTCATCTGCCAAAAACAAAAAGACTGTCCTGGGAACAAAAATCCATGACTTTTCCCATCTCCAAAACAAGCACTCCTTTTCATTTTGCTCCAGCAGCACAAATTCAAACAGAAACAACAACCTCCACACCAACCTGTGGGCCTTGGGATGCTGCCCTGGAAGTTGTGGCTCTGGATCCACCACCATCTACATAACCACAGTTAAACCTAAATAACCTGCTGCTGAAACAAAAAAATATAGGTGTYTTGGGAAACATGCTCCTAAGGAAGCTCCAAAATCCTGAATTCCAACAAGATTTGGGCAAGACAAGAGCTGGAAGTTATTTATGCACCTACYAGGCAACTTCTGGAGCAGGTAAGAAGTTGAAATAGGTAAAGTGGGAATTTTTGTAGCACTTTTGAGCAGAAGCTGGGATTTCTCTGTGGGTTTAAGGCAGGATAAAATCTCCTGGTGCTGCAAGGGACAGTCTCAGCCTCCTCACCCCCTTTCTGTCTGCACTAACGATCTGGAAGCCATGTGTCAGGTCAGATCAGCTTATGGATCCAAACAACCTCCAGCCCAGGAATTAAAAAGAAAATAATGCTTTCAAACAGCAGCAAGCTGACCTGACTGCTGATTGAGGCAGGTCAAAAAGCTAAGCCACGTTTTGGGGTGACAGCTGGCAATAAAGTGTGCTTGGGCCAATTAAGGAACTGTACCTTGAGGTACTTGATATTCCTCTAATCTTGGACTAGATCCAGAAAAAAAAAAAAAAAAAGAGGGAGATAATTGACAATCATTAACTTCTAAGAATTAGTGCTCATCTGTTCACGTCTTCACACTAATTATGCAAAGTACCTCGCTTTACAACAGGCAGCCTGTCACAGCTTGGTAACAGACACGGCGCTGCAAGGCACGTCTGTTGGCAAATAAAGAGAATATTAACAACTGTGCCTTTCTCAATCACAAAGAACAAATCCATTTCCTCAAGAAAGCCACATGGTGCTTGAATTTCCATCTTGTTTCTTCTCCCACAATGCTTTTTCCCCTGGCTGCTYGCTGGATTTAACCTGAGTGCAAGCTGCCTTTTCTTGACATGGTAATCCAGAACTGAGGCAGCACCATCAGCATTGATCCCTGCTGGAATCCTGGATGCTGAGAATTTTAAATTTCTGTGCTGAAGCACACAGACCCACAAGAAAATATTCTATTTAATGTAAGGCCACGGAGAAGGCTTCCAAAAATTGACTGATAGTACTGGGATTATGGGTGTGTAGTTTGATTAGAAGTGTGTAATATACTGAATATGTATGAATATGATAAATGATATGATATGATATGCTATAATAATATAATATAATATAAATTAATATAATAATAATAATAATATAATTAATATAATATATATATATAATATAATATAATCAATATTAATAATATAATATATATAATATAATATAATAATAATAAATATAATATAATATAATATAATAAATATATATATAATACTTATAATATAGTAATGATAATTAATACACTAATAATTAACATATACTAATTTAACATATAATTTTAAACATATAATATTATATATTATATATTATATAATTAATATATTATATATTACATATTACATATACATAATACATATTACATATTATATATTATAACAAGGGTGGAAACTTAGAGTTAAAGGGTTTAGAATATAGTAATATACTTACAAAACAAGATAGATGGGGTTTTAGGGCAGTGGCTTGGTTGTTCTCCTCCTTCTTCTTCATGATTAGGATTGGTTTTGTAATGTGACAGAAAAATTTCCACGTTGTGGGACATGATGTGATTAGTTATTGGGTTAAAATCAAAATAATTTTAGGTTACATTTCTTCAATGGGATAGTTTAGCCTTAAAGACCTTTAACAAAAGATAGTTAAGCCATTTTGTGCCTTGTTAGTTGAATGCTGTAGAACTCAGGAACTTGTAAATTAAAGAAGAAATATAAATCTAAGCCTGAACACAAATATAACCATCTGAAGTGCCTTCCTGAAGAGAAGAAAAGAAACTGGAATCCCCAGATTGGGATTCCTGTTGGATTCCAAATTCCCAGAGGTTCCCAATTCCCGCAATGGATTCCCACAGGCTGGCAGGGCGTGGATTTCCCATCCCAGTGGATTTTCCAATTCTGGTGGATTTCCAAGGATTCCGCAGTTCCCAGTGAACTTTCCCCAGTTCCCAGAGGATTCAATAAGCCCAGGAGGATTCCCAAACGCCTGGCAGGGATGGATTCCCAATTCCCAGTGGACACTTCCCACAGCCGGTGGATTCCAATCCCAGTGGATTCCCAACAGCCTGGCAGGGGTGGATGCCAAATTCCAGAGGAATTACATTCCCTCAATGGATTCCCACGCCTGGCAGGGGTGGATTCCCAATTCCTGGTGGATGTTCCAAAGGGATGTCCCAGTTCCAGTGATTTCCCAATTCCCAGGCGGATTTCCCAATTCCCAAGTGATTCCCAAAAGCCTGGCAGGGATGGATATCCCAATTCCAGAGAATTCCCAATTACCAGCAAGTGTCCCACAGCCTGGCGAGGGGTGATTCCCAATTCCCAGTGGATTTCCCAATATCCCGCAAGGATTTCCACAGCCTGCCAGGGTGGATTCCCAATTCCAGAGAGATATCCCACAGCTGCGCAGGGGTGGATTCCCAATTCCCAGCAGATTCCACCAGCCTGGACAGGCTGCAGCTGTGTTTCATTTCGCCAATCAAGCTGACAAAGGCCTTGGATGTCGCTGCTTTCCCTGCGTCTCATCTTGGCAGATGTTTTGCTCCTCCCCACAAAAGCCTGGCAGCACTAAAAACCCCCACGTGGCCGAGGCTGGATGGATGGCAGGGAAAATCAGAGATATCCCTACATTAGAAYAAATCCTCACCTTGAACAGATCCTACCAAAGTCAATGGTTTTACCATTAACAGCCCAATTTACCATAAATAAATAAATAAAATAGAATTATAAATTTCAGGGGTTTTTTTCCCCCAGGTCTCATTTCTTGTTAACTCACTGTTGTGAACATCTGTTTCCATTTTAGTCCCTGAAAAATCTAGTTTATATTTCTTGGGTCTTTTTTTGACCTTTTGATTTCTATCAGAAATGTTTGCTTGTATTAAGAGTTCAGGATTTTCCTGGATTTCCCAGTCTGACATTATCCCCATCTCACTGTAGCTGTGCAAACAGACACCAGAAGTCAGACTGAGCTAAAGACTCTCAGAATTTCATTGATTTCAAAATAATTCTTTCACTGCTTGGTACTCATAAAAAACAACATTCACCCACATTAAAATAAATGTCAATTTTCCACCTATTTTGCAAATTTCTCTACATAGGGAGAGAAATTTGCATTGGGATATTGACTATAAACAGGAGATCAAGTAATTTTTTAGGAACAGTGAGAAAAAATAAATAAATTTTAACTTTGTGTGCATTTTCAGGACCAAATATTGATCTTAAGTGGACTATCCAGGACCAAATCTTGATCTTAACTGGAATATTCAATTCTGTAATCCAGAGACCTCAAAGCACATAGGAACAACTCTGAATCTCTCCTTACTAAACATCTGGAAATGCCTGATGTCATTCTGCACAATCACAAACTTTTTGAGGATATTTACTAAATTATGGATCAGACCCTCAGCCTTGATGTCCTCTCTCTTTAACAGGCTGATTTACAAAAACCATCTCTGTATTTTCATTTTCTTATGCTGCAGCACATTATGGAGAGCATCAACTATTCCCTTCCAAAAATATTATCAGCTGAGAAAATGACAATAATTGAAAAAGTGACAAAGAGCAGCAGCTCCAGGGTGATTATTCCYCCATCACTCACTCTGATTAAAAGGACAGGGCACTGCCTGGCATTTGGGCAGAAATCAAAGCTGATTTTCAGGGCCTCAAGACTAAATTCACCTTCAGGGCTCATMCCTGGGCCAGAACTTCTGCAGCCACGTGGCCACAAAGCTCCAAATCAGATGCTGAGATGATCACAAAGGGAGAATTCCAGCTGAAAGGTCCATGCCATAGCTCTGCTCCTCTCCCTGGCAAATTTCCCTTCTTCCTCTCTATTCCCATCAATCAAATGGTTCCATACCCCTCAATTTTCACTGTAGCAGACCCTAAGCATTCTTATTTCCCTAAGGTGGCAGAAAATCATCCATATTCAAGGAATGGGGGTTGTTTCTCTTTTTTTCCTCCTGTACTTCAAGTTAAATCAGCTCTCTCTTTGCATTGCTAAAATAAAGCACATTCCTTAAAAAAAAAAATAATTCCAGTGCAACTGTGCTCTTACAAAATCCTGAACCTCAGCATAATTACATAAGYAACACACAGGCACAGAAAAATTTGTTAATCTTGCATCACAGACAAGTCCCCTACAAAAACTGGTTGGAAACCACAACAACTCTTTGGTCCCGTGCTCCCAAATACCCTATTCATGAAAAAAAAAAAAAAGCCACATATTTAACCATGATGTGATTAACAACAGAGCAGGAGAACGTTAAGCACAGAGGAAGAGACAACAGAAAAATTAAGCCAAGGACTCATTTTGCATTTCCCCACAAGGACATGTGGTGAGAACTCATCTGTATTATGTTACCAGCATGGATAATGAATAATGAGGATTTGCTGACTCTGTTTTACATAAAGGTAATTCAGATTGGGTGGGTGCAGAGTGCTSTGAAATAGAAAAAAAATCTGCATTGATTTTCTGATGCAGGTAGTTAAAACAAGCACTTCATAGGAATTTTGTTCAGAAATGCCTGTATTCACAAGGAAAACACTCATTCCCCACCAAACACAGGCACATGAAAGATGACATCACCTCCCAACAAGACTTCCCCTTTTTTGGGCAGCATTTCTCTCTTACTTAAGGGATTTTTTCTTTCTATTTCCAAACCCATTCTTTACTTGTTACAATGCTGAGGGTCGCCAGCTCCCAAGGTGCCACATGGCAGACCAAAACTCTCAAGTATGTGGAAGAACTCCAGGAATTATCTCTGGCCCTTTCTCTAGTCTTTATATAGTCTGAAGAATTTTTCCATTCCTGTTTGGGAACTCGGGGGCGGCGGGGGAGGGTAACAGATTGTTTAGTTTTAAGTTATTTTTATTAACTGCCTGCTATCTGCTGACTGCCGGGGAAATTTATTGCAAACACTGGCCTCCATCTGGCCTGACAATAAAAAAAAAATTTAAAAAAGAACTGAATGTTAAGGAGGAAAAAAAATTAACAGATGACATGGCTCCTACAAATGCACCAAATTACAGTTGCTGGCTGCATCTCCCAGTGGAGSTCAAAAGCTTGCAGATGTTCAGAGAGTCTGAATGTTCTCATGACAACTCTAAAACAGGGTCTCAGATTACAAAAATCACTCAGGAAGAGGAAGGCTTGAGTGGAAACCATTTTCTCTTTCAGCATTTTTTTTTAACCATCTTGGCATTTCGTTACCCATCATGAATTTTTAGATACTTTACAGCTCTAAAAAAAATACTAAGCTCTTTCAAAATAATTAATATTAATTTATTCAGTGAAAAAAATTATTTGAAAAGGTCACTTTTCCTTCTGCCTTATTTTCAATTCAGAAAGGGAGAGAGGGAACATAACCAGCCGTGTTCACGTGTTTCAAGCAAGCAGAGCAACCTCCATTTCTCTCTCTCTCTCACTGCAGAATTCCTCATTTCACTGGCAAATCATCCAAAAAGTGAAAATGCTTTTGTTCCCTTCTTGTACTTAAGATAAAAAGCTGTTTGGTTTCGGTGTTTGTTTGTTTTTTTAATTGAAAATCTCCAGCAAGCACAGAGCCAGGTAGCRTGGCCAAGTGTTTGTCTGCGATTCACGTGCAAGGTCTCCCTTCCCTGATTATCTGGCTTCCCACTGCTGAATACTTCCATGTATTGTGCTGGAACTATTGAAAGCATCAAGCACTTCAGTTCCTGGGTTGTCCTTTGTGGTACCATGAAACAGAATCATGGAATTATTTCGGTTGGAAAAGCTCTCCAAGACCATCGAGTCRYACTGTTACCCCAGCACTGCCAAAGCCACCATTAAARCTCGTCACTTAACACCACAAAAATGGTTTTTAACTGCCTTTGAAATACCTGGAGACTCTACCACTGCCCTGGGCAGCCTGTTCCAGTGCTGGACAATCCTCCCAGCAGAGAAATATTTCTTKATATCCAARCTAAACCTCTCCTGGCACAACTTGAGGCCSTTTCCTCTATTCKAACCAWTRACATAATGGGCTGCAGCATCATACACATGGGTGCACCTTAAGTCTCCAAAAGGAAACAGAGCTCTGGCAACCCAAGGATACCTGAGCTGACACCTGAGCTCCCACAGAGCCAATGCCACCATCTCACATGTCCCCACACCCCAGCTCCTGTCAAGCCCTACCCAACATATTTTCAGAGCTCAGGAAATTTTATTACCTTTGTATCCACAAACCCCCCACACAAACACAACCTCTTCTTTCTCTCCATAATCTRTTAGCCCCTCCCAAACCTCAGCTATCCCTACACTAAAATTCACTTTTCCTGCCTTTCACAAACCGTTTTTTTTTCTTTTATTGCAAAGATAGCCCACGCTGATCTCTCCCAAACCAGTCCCAGGTTTATCCCCTACAYAAACACAACCCCAAAGCCACTCTGRYCACACCAGCCCTGCTCCAAGCCCCCTGTGATGTCCTGCTGCTCCTCACCCACACATCCTCCTCCTCCAGCAGGATTCTGCCTGTGACAATCCCTCCATCCACAAGGTCACATCAGGCCCCTGTCTGCCTTCCTATACCTCCCTCCCGGCAGCCACCTGCCAAATCTACCTGTCCTCATCATGGCCAGTTCTTTCCTTCTCGTTCCTAGCCCCCGACATGCTGCTCCAGCCCCCCAAATCCCTTTAATGATCCCAAATCCGACCGTAACACCCGCAGAGCTCAGTGCCGGGAAACCTCTCCTTGATGCCCCATCCCTTCTGTCCCACCCCCARCCTTCCCACAACACCTTCAATAGGTGTTAAACCCTATTGTTCCCCAAATCATCACCGTCAGCTCTGCGAACACCCCAAATTCTCTCACATCAAACCCCTCAAGACCCCATCCTAAGGCTTAAAACCTCTCCCCATCTCCTCCATTCCAGCGCCTCCAAAGCGCTGCGCCCCCCYTCCCTCGCACCCCAACGCCTCCAAACCGGCGTTTAACGCTATTTCCTCCACGAGCAGGGCCACGGCTGTGAAAATCTCAGCTGCTCGCACACCAAATTCCTTCTAAATTCATCAAAACCCTCCAGATCGCCCCTTCAGCGCCCCTCCAACACACCCCCCCACCCCGCACACCCCGCATACCCCCTCCCCACCCCACACCCCCTTCAGCGCAGCCCTGCCGCTGGCTGTCACCCCTCTCCTCGCCTTCCCCGCTGTCCCCTCCGGTACCTGACGAAGGGCCCCGGGGCTCGGGGCCGGGGCCGGTGTCGCGGGGGCGGCGGGAGGAGCGCGGAGCGGCCGCACAGCGCCATGGCGACCGCGATGCGCCCGAGCGACGGGGCGGCTCCGCCACTGCGGCCCTGCGCCCCGCCCCGCGCCGCGCGCACCACTCGGCCCGGGGGGGAGAAGGATATGGCACACCCGCACCGCTCCCTCCGCTCCCAGCTTTTCTGTCCGCGCAGGATTTATCCTGAGTTTTTATCTCCTCTCGCAGGAAGTGCTGTTGGGATTTCTCGGATAGAGGCCCTAGCTGGGAGTAAACATAGCTGGGATGAGGTTGTTCCTCCCTCTAGCAGGAATGGTCTCTTCCAAGTCCAGCCCCCTGCTCACACACCCCTCACGCCCCCCCGCTCGCTCTTGGGTGCGTCCAGCCCCCACAGCTGCTGATGTCCCCCCCCCCCACGATGGGGCGTGGGCTCGTCCGATGGCAGGGAGGGGGGGTAAGGGACCCCTGAGACCCCCTGAGGCTCCGGGGAGGGGACAAGGGACCCCTGAGACCTCCTGAGACACCCTGAAACCCCGGGGAGAGGGGACAAGGAACCCCTGAGACCCCGGGGAGAGTGGACAAGGAACCCCGGAGACCCCCTCAGACCACGGGGAGGGGGACAAGGGACCCCTGAGACCCCGGGGAGGGGGGACAAGGGACCCCTGAGACCCTCTGAGACCCCGGGGAGAGGGGACAAGGGACCCCTGAGACCCTCTGAGACCCCGGGGGGAGGGGACAAGGGACTCCTGAGACCCTGTCTCTTATACACATCTAGATGTGTATAAGAGACAGGACCCCCTGAGACCCCGGGGAGGGGACAAGGGACCCCTGAGACCCCCTGAGACTCCCTGAGACCCCCTGAAACCCCGGGGAGGGGGGACAAGGGACCCCTGAGACCCCCTGAGACTCTGGGAGGGGGGACAAGGGACCCCTGAGACCCCCTGAAGCCCTTGGGGTGGGGTGACACGGAGCCCCCCAAGAATGGGTGACACAAAACCCTCCAGGGWGGGMTGACACAGAGCCCCGAGGAGCAGGGGGACACAGAGACCCCCAACATCCTGCAGAGCCCTGAGGGATGGTGTGTCCTGGAGCTCCCCAGAGTGARGGACCCTGGTGTCCCCAAAGTATTGTCCCCAAAAACACCCTACAGCACACAGACATGCCCTGGATCCCACCAGCATTGCACCCTCCATGGGACCCCTCTCCGGCTGTCATTCCCTAAAAAACACCACAGCCCCATCTGGGCACCCTTCTGGGGTGTCATCAGCACCCCACATGGTCTTTTTTCTGTTATCCCCAAAAAACAACTCCCCTTTCCAACCAGCACCCCTCTGTGTGCTAATCCCAGCACAACCACCCTTACAGACACCCTTTATTCTCTTCACACCAGAAATTAAAGGAGTTTTGCCTGCTCTGCCCAAAGACCCCAACCTTGCTGGCCCCTGACACCCTTTCCCCAGTCTTTCCCTAATTTTTTGATGTGTCACCATTGCCAAACAACTGAGCCAGCACCCCCAGCTCCCAGGGAGCAGGAGCAGAGATTTTGGGTCCTGCACAGAAAATCTGCAAGGATCTATAAGGGACTGAGGTCATCACAACTCAGGGAAGGATCTGGAGCCAGGCTTTGAGGGGCACAGGGCTGAAACCCATTAATCCCACATCCCTCAGCTGAGGGGACACATCCTGCTCCTCCTGCATGCCCCTGCCTCACCACCCACCCCTGGGTGAAGGAATAGAGGTTCAGTAAGCATCAAGGAAAGCTGAATTTGCTGTGGAAGCTCTCATCCCCCCCAGAACCTTAATCCCCATCCTCCAGTGCTAATCTGTGACCAGCTCCCTGCACCATTAATCCCCCCAGCTCCTCATCCCTGGTGGAGAGTGGGATAACACCCCTCGCCTGCATCTTATTTTAATTACACCAGTATTTGCCAGCAGCGGTGTAAAGCCCCAAATCTGCAGCTTTGGGGTGTGATGGAGACATGGGGCTGCCTGGAGCAAGCTCCTTTTCCCTTCTCAAAGGATCCCAATACAGTGGGGAATGCTCAGGGGCTCTCACTCCCACCTCACTTTTAACCTGGTGCAGGTGGGAACACGTTCCAAAGTGTTATTTCCTTTTTTCCCCAAAAACCAAATCGGACTTTGCTCAGTGCCACAGAGCAAAGACAAGATAAATAAATATTCTGGGCCATGGCCCAGCTGCCCTGCAGCCACTGGGAAGCATTTTCGCTGCCCTTGATAAAATTCTGATGGTTCCATGTACAGACAAGTCCCCACAGCACAGGTTGTGCTGACAAGGAGCTGGCACCATCCCAGTCCCAATTTCTTCCTGTTTTTTGAGCCCCTGGACACACTTTGAGCTTGCTAAGGCAGCATCACCAACAGGAGCTGAAGGCCTGGAAGCAAAAGTGGACAGAATTGCTAAAAACTCTTTACTTCTCTCTAGAAGGATCCTGAAATGCATCCCTCCTGCTCCTCTTGTCCTRTGCTGAGTGGGACAGTGTCCTGCAGAGCTCCTGCTGGTTGTCCRATGCCAGCCCATGAACCACCAGCTTCCAGAAGCCTTTCCCAAGCCCCCTCTACATCCAACACCCACATAAGGAAGGAGACAAGTCCTTACAGCACATCCTTTCCCTGCAACATCTGAGTGCTGTGTTYGCTCCTTCCATCTCCTCTCTTCCATCTCCTCGTCATCTCCATGAGCCTGCCCAGGCACTCCAAAGCCCCAGGAGCACATCAAGGCTATGGTGGGAGAGGAGAGGGAGAAGGGATATTCCCAGGATGGTATTTAGGGACATTTTTCCCCCAAAACTCTTTCAGCCAACAAGAGGAGATATTTCACACCGCTGCTGTGGCCTGCAGCCTCGTATTTCCCTTGGGATGACAAATCAGGTCAACAACSTGGAAAACACCCAACAGAGAGGTCAGGCTTCCTGGAGAAGGAGTGAGGCYAGGTGGAAGGGGAAAGAAGGTGACATCAGCTATTGTTCCTGCTCTCCAGCTTCCTGAGCTTCCCTATCCCACTATTGTTGCACGTTTTGAGGGCTGCAGAAGCTGAATGAAACCCACAGCAATTCCCAGAGAGAGGAAGAGGGGAGGCAGAGTGGTTTGGAAAGAGGYGGAAAGCTGCTGATGGTGTTCCTTGGTGGGTCCTGCTGACCCAGATCTTGTCCAAAAGCAAACAGCAGATGTGGGTTGAGTCTGCTRGTGTGACCTGGTAGGGCTGATCCTRGCTGTGTTTTCAGCTTGGGTACCTCAGGGTTGGCATCTCCCCATGGAGACAGCTGCCTGCACACCCTCTTCCCTGGATACCTGTTTATTTTTAGCAAATCCCTGCTGGGGAAAACAATTCTGTACACGCAGAGAGGCCAAAATCAGCTGTTCACCCTGAGATGTGCACCTGGAGAGGTTCTTTACTCCTCCATCCATGAGGAATGCCTAACTTGCCACCCTGGGCTGATGGTTGCTCAGTGAGGCTGGAGGCTAAACTTTATTTAAAAATTGATTGGTACATCCCATGCTACAACCCTTCTCCATGGAAAACGTTGGCTGCTGGGAATGTGGGCTGTGGGATGGCTTTGACATCCTAGTGCACACTAAGGAACCATCCATGAGCCATCCTGAAGTGTGGGAACTCTGCACATCACTCCGGATGTGAGGAGHATCCRGAGACCARYTRGYGAGCCGAGACCCRCTCGGGGGGCTRYGAGARCRTGGCATGATGCCCGGAACACTTGGTGGTTGGACTTTGATCCTGCAAGTGAATTGCCAAGTTTGGTATGAGGACTGGAAGATCACACGGGTTCAAAGGGTGTTTTTATAAGGTGTGCACAAGGTGAAAATGTAGATTTTAGGATTTTTAGTATTAGGGTAATGGGGACAAGATGGAGGGAACAGGGCGTGTCTCGTCCTTCTTCTTTCTTCTTCTTGTTCTCCATCTTCTGCTGTGATMTTGGCACCTGGGGATTGGTTTYGGATAGAGGTGCACTGTCTAACATGGGTGATGYGRATTGGAAAGTAAAGGTAAATATGATATACGTAATTTGTAGTATAAAAGACGACGCAGCCTCGTGGGAGGGCGGAAGAGCGTTGTGGCTGCCGTGCTGGACAGACCTCTGTCTGGCAGGGAGAAAATTTTTTAGATAAGATAAAATAAACAACCTTGAGACCGAGAAATGAAGAGCCCTGACTCCTTCTTCAAGCGCCGGGCTGGGAAAAGAGACTTCCGAACTTTTCTCGGGGTCACTCTGACTGCTAAGAGATCCCGACACTGAAGGACTTCCCAGGGTGGTGGAACCCCAGGAAGACCTGTCTCCATCCCTGATGGCCAAAGGCAAACCCAGAAATAAACCCAGAGTCAGCAGCTCCAAATAAAACCAAACAGAAAAGCTTTATGACTCKCAAATCCCATTTTCAGCATCTTAAGAYCCAAGGATCCATCCTTTAGGGCTTRRAATTTGCATTTTCCTRKTCCCTCTGTAGCATCAAGGAGTTTTTTCCTACTGCAACAGCACTTTTAAGAAAATAATTCCAATTTCTTGGAGAGAAAACATGAATTGTCCTCTGCTTGCATGGTAAACAAACAAGGTAGTCCCTTGCTGTGCTTCATAAGAACTCTTTTTCTTCCTTTTTGCTCAGATTTATGGGATCCTGTTGTATTTATGGGATCCCATGAATGTTTCAGAGGAGTCCACCCTCCAGYCAATGGATGTTCATTCAGAGAATGGACTTGCTGTCTACAGAGCTCTTACTGAAAAATTTATMAATAGCTTGAGAAAGGAATAAAATGAGAGTGTTTGAAAAGTTTCRCACTTTTACCTGGGCAGGGAAAATTAAGTAATAAATTATGGTGGCTATAAAAAGCCTCCTACTCCATCTATCCAAGTTCTTCAGGCTAGAAAATCTTCATTCTTCTCTAGTGCTATTTTAGGAGGAGAGATATTAAAATTTCCTCTGCCCTGAAATTATTGTTTTATTCTTACCACAAAAAAAAGCAGCCCCCAGGTCAAAGAAAACAAAAGGGTGAGTTACTGCAACAAGCTGAGATCTGCTTGTTTATACCACCCTGAATCTGGCACCACACACCCATCAAACACAGGGTGGAGATGCAGGAGGTGATGGAGACACAACACACCAAGATCCTGCAAGCACAGGAAACGTCTCAAAAAAATAGCAGTGCTGACCCTGAGTTACCCAGACTTGTTTTGTTATAGCCACTGCACTTTGTAAATGAAGAGTTTGGCTAAGAAATAGAGGTGGGTGAGGGTGACCAGGAAATGGAAAGGATTTTTTGGATGTTCTGTTTGCAAACTGGTTCTGTGCAAGGGGGGAATGTGGTGCTGGTGGAGGTCACTGCTGAAGTTCTTTTTGGCTTTTCCAACAGTGGACAAAGCAAAGAGATGTTTGCTGCCTGATGYGAGAYRAAACRACTGCCCCTGAGAATAATTTGATGMCATGGCTTCTTCATTTCAACATGTTTTGGGACATCTCCAGGTGCTATAGGATTGTGGAATAATTTGGGTTGGAAGGGACTTGAAGACCATCTTGTTTGGCCATATCAGATTTACCAGCGTGGCATTTGGTCTGCAAAAAATCAGGAAATTGCTTTTGGTTTCTCTTCCCTGATGCCCTGGATGCTCTGGAAAGGTTCTTCAAAAGAAGGAACAGTCTGGATACAGTTTAGGATCAGAGGGAAATTCAGATTGGAAGGAACATCAGGATGTCTCTACTCCAACCTCCTGCRCAAAGCAGYGTCACCCATAAGGTCAGACCAGGTTGCTCTGAGCTGTTTTCAGTTTGCTCCTGAAACCATCCAAGGATGGAGACACTGAAACCTCCCTGGGACCCTCCCTGGTACCCCAAACCTCAAAGATCTCCCTGGGATCTGCTCCTCTCCCACTGCTTGCCCAAAACCTCCACCTAGCCACYCTCAGCATTCCAGGTGTGTGGCCACCACCTCCTGAACTCATCTTTTTTCCCASTTTTTGAGCCTCAGATGAGCAGAGGAAACCAGGCCCCAGAGCATTTGCTGTGTGGACTCCCTTGCATCTCCTTATCTCCAGGAACAACTTCCCAACTCTCCCATCCCGCTTCCTCCAGAGCTCAAATCCCTCCCTGCACTGTGCTTCCCTTCCAGGAGCCTCCTCTCAACACTGCCTCAGGATACACTGCTTAAAACCTGATTTAAGGCAGCAGCACCAGATTTTGCAGCTCCCTCTCAAGTCTCTGCCTGTTGGCCTGGGGAGAGGCTGCGACTTCAGGCAGTGCAGCATCTTCAAAGGCTGGATGTGCAAGGGAAGAGCATCTCCAAGCTTCTCCTTGTTGGGCAGGGCTRCTCAGCTGGTGGTCCTGGAGAGCTCTGGGCTCCTCCTAAGGTATCCACAGGAGATGATTAAGAGAGTGKATTGGCCAGGATGCTTCTGTTTGCTGTAACTCCCTTGCTGTGAAATTGTTAGGGTTTCTATGAAGATATGGATCATAGAATTCCAGGATGGTTTGGGTTGGAAGYTGCTTTAAAGATGATCTTGTTCACCTCCCTGCTATGAGCAGAGCCTGGCAACCCTGTGCCAGGGCCTCACCACCCTCACASCAAAGAACTTCTTCCKAATATTCCATCTCAATGTCCCCTCTGCCATTCRCCTTGTCCTGGCACTTCAGGTCCTTATCATGAACAAGCCATGAAAATTTCTCCTGGTTTTCTTTTTCCAAACAGACCTTCAGAATCTCTTTCCCTCTAAGAGGATTTCTTTTCATCTTTCACCCACCATTTTTCCCAGAAATCAGCCAGGATTTCTCCTTAGCAGGAATTTGGCATTCCTGGACTCCCCGTTTTCAGCTTGCAATGGTTTCTGTCTCAGAAATGTGAGCTGAGAATGCCAGGCATGTCAGGAAGGGAAAATCCATCTAAGCTTCTCATCTCCTTTTGTCAGCATTTCATTTAAGCAGGATTTTCATGCTGCTGATTCATCTCCAAGAGCTTCCCACCCACCTCCATGTTCATSCCAGTGCTTCCCACATCCTTTGCAAGGGGAGGGAACCACCAGCYCTGCAGTGGGATCAGAGACCTAAGTCCTCTGAATCCCTCCTTTTTCTCCAAAGAACATTTATGCCCRCAGGCTCCATCACTGATTTCCACCCTGCAGAGTCACCACTACCTCTCAATTCCCTTTTGAGCCTCGTTCATGGCAAAATGCAGCTCCTGAGCAGGTTCCCTGCAGCGTTTCCCGGATATCCGATGGAGCAGTACCTTGCTGACCGCTTCACTGTGCACTCTGTTTGTTGGCTCCAGGGGAAGGAAAAAACAATGAGATCACTTGGAAAGATGTTTTTTTTTTCCTTCAGATTTTGGCTTGCCCAGTGGAAATCCAGGAGTGTGGTCAATAAATGGCGAGCAGAGATTCCCTTCGCCCTCTGCGGAAGCTGAAATTAAACTCATTTTCACTCATCCATGAAAACAAAGGTGATGGTAATTACAACCAGCAGCACTCCATCCTCTTCCTCCATCCTGCCTCGCTCCAGAGGGAGGAAGGCTGAGCTCACAGCTTGYTGGAGGGGCTGTGGGAACCAGCAGGGACAAAACTGGGACAAAGCCAGCAGCCAGAGCACCGTGCCGGGCTCAGCTCCCAGGTTTTGTTCAGTGATGGATGGGGACGAATGCATTGTGTCCCCTGGAGCCATTTAATCATGGATTTGATGCTCAGCATGGATCCTGGAGCTCTACCAGAGACAGACTGGGATGTTCTCAGCAAGGCCTCTCTGCGTGGCAGCATTCCGCACTCACGAGCCGCCGCGTCCCTCCGCTACCAGGACAAATTAGAGGAACACAGCTCATTTTATGGCTTGCTCTGAGCAGGTCAGCCTGGAGGCCACCACAAAAGGATCCTCGCTGCAAGATCCATATATGCAGTTACAGAGATTTGGGAGGGAATGCACACGGGAAAACATTGGATTTGACAGCGTTCACGCTCATGAGCCACCGCGTCCCTCCGCTACGAAGACAAATTAGAGAACACAGCTCATTTTATGGCTTGCTCTGAGCAGGTCAGCCTGGAGGCCACACAAAAGGATCTCTGCAAATCAAATATGCAGTTACAGAGATTTGGGAGGAGATGCACACGGGAAAACATTGGATTTGACAGCGTTCCACCTCACGAGCCGCCACATCCCTCCGCTACCAGGACAGATTAGAGGAACACAGCTCATTTTATGGCTTGCTCTGAGCAGTCAGCCTGGAGGCCATCACAAAAGGACCCTCTGCATTCTCAGATATGGAGTTAGAGAGATTTGGAGGGAATGCACATGGAAAAACATTGATTTGACAGCGTTCCACGCTCACGAGCCACCGCGTCCCTCCGCTACGAAGGACAAATTAGAGTAACATGGCTCATTTTATGGCTTGCTCTGAGCAGGTCAGCCTGGAGGCCACCACAAAAGGATCCTCTGCAGACCCATATGCAGTTTCAGAGATTTGGGAGGGAATGCAACACGGAAAAAACTTGGATTGGTTCAATTCTCCGCCTCTCGGCATGCGGCGCTTTTGCAGCTGCAGGCAAGGAAAACAGAGCAGCTCATTTAACGAAGCCTTGGGAAGGAAAGCTTCCCAAGTGGACAGCTTCCTTCTTCCCAATTATTCTTGTGAAACACACAGCTTGGGAAAGCACACAGGCATAACAAACTGTGAATCTGGAGTTAGTAATAAAATCTTCTCTCCCCTCCTCAGGCAGCTGGAAAGGGAAATGTTCCAACCTGTTGCTTAATGTGCTGGGGAAATCACTACTGAAAAAGAGAGGATCCAAGAGAAATCCATTCCAGCACTGGCCAGCAGCCTTTGCTGTGTTTCATGAGCTAAAAAGTCTTCAGAGAACTTAAGGGAGATGTAGAAGTAAGACTGTGTAGGGAGATGCAGAACTTAATCCTCAGAGAACTTAAGGGAGATGTAAAAGTAAGAGCTTCCTGGGAAGCCACAGCAGGGGCATGGACAACTCACAGCAGAGGCTCCTGTGAGCTCTGTTTTGGCTCCACATCATAGGAAATGAGAGCCCAAAATCTGCTTTTTGTCTGCTCTCTGCTGTGGGACTGAGTGCTGAATGCTGGAGGGGTCAGGCTTTGCTGGAGCTACTTCTCCATGACTCAAAACTTCAAATCTTGCATCATCCCAACCTCTTTTGGTGGCTCCCATCAGTTTTTTTTCCCCAAATTACTSCAGGGAGAGCCACTGGTCTGTGCTGTGGGACAAGCAGGAAGCACTTGGGGAGGGATGAATCAAATCATAGAATCACTGAGGTTGGAAAYGACCTCTAAAATCACCAAGTCCAGGAATTAACTCACCACCATGTTCTCCACTAAGCCATGTCCTCAAATGCCCCATCCCTTTGGCTTTTGAATCCCCTCAAGAATGGTGATTCCACCTCTGGGCAGCCTGTGCCAGGGCTGGACAACCCTTTCCATGAAGAAATTTTCCCTAATATCCAATCTAACCCACCCTGGAGCAACCTGAAGCTGTTTCTTCTCATCCTGTTCCTTGTCACTCAGAATATTTCAGATTATTTCACCTTTGCCAACCTCACCCATGTTGTGGCACATGTTATGGGCCAAATTCAAAGATCTTGGTCTCTTCACAAGAAAAAAAAAACTGATTTGATAAAGACAGCATCCCTGATTTCTCATCCCTCGAGCATAGGCAGGAATTGTGGCACCCTAACCCACAGCACAAAAGCCTTTGTGGGCTTTTTATCCTTGCACTAAACCAACACCAGCCTCTACAAGAGGGTGATTTACAACTCTCTATCTCCCCCAGGGCTATCCCYGGCGGCTCCACAGCGATTCCAGCAGGAATGGCTCTCCCAGCGGGTGTTTGCAAAGTGCTGYGGCTCAGCAGAGCAATGTCTCAGCGGGGAATCCCATTGCCCTTAATCTATCGATTACATTAGCAGTGATAATACTAATAACAGCAGCTGAGATTAAAATATTCTCTGCACAGGCACAGAGAGATTCCCAGAGCTCTGCCAGCTGAGAGAAGGCTGAGGGGACTTGTTGGGAAGTTGTTGGAACCCTGGATGCTGAGAATTTCAGACTTTCTGTGCTGACAGGCACTGACCCCCAAGAGAACATTGCATTGACCTGAGGCCGTGGAGAAGGCTTCCAAAATTAAATAATAGAACTGGGATTGTGGGTGTGGAGTTTGAATAGAAATGTGTAATATCACATGGTGCAAAAGCTAGAGTTTAAGGTTTTAGAATATATCAATATATATAAAGCAAGATGGAGGTTGTAGGGTGGAGACTGGTCCTTCTTTCTTCTTCACCTTCTTCTCCATGGGTTTAGGTGGTTTTGTGTAATTGGATGAAAAAGTTCACATTGCAGGCACTGGTAGTTGGTTATTGGGTTAAAATAAAAATATTTAGGAGTCATTTCTTAATTGGACAGTTTATCCTTAAAAGGCCTTGTAGAGAGAGATATGGGGCTCRATTTCTTAGTTGATTAAAGTGCTGTAGAACTCAGGGTTAGTGAGACTGTCACATAGATAAGAACTAACAAACATCTGAGTCCCAACAAGAAATACCATCTCACACATTTAATCCCAACCCTGGCAAAAAGAAGTTAAGACTCAAAAGGACATGATGACTTTTTGTATTTCACCCCAAAGACAGCATCCAACTCCTGAAATCCCACAGAGCCACAGGCTTGTAGCTGTCACCTGATGCCACTCCCTGTGGCTGTGATGGGCAGTTTGGTATGGAGAAAGCCAATTTTCCTGTTCCCTGATGTGAAAAATTCGTATTTGATGATTGGCTTTTCGCAAATATTAAAGTGATTATTATATGTGTTATGTTAGAAAGTTATGCTGTGTTAATTTTCTTAAGTAGTGTGTTAAATATAGTTTTAGGTTATAACAAAATGCTAGAATAGAAACMAMGCTARGTAAGATARTTTTTTAAAGAAAGGACTCGCACTGAGATAGCAGCCACAGGACARCTGAATCTRTCAGAGAAAGAGAATTTATTGCTCCATTATCAGGAGAAARYAACTTCTTCCTGCCTCACTCAGCCCTGAAGAGCRGCCAGGATTSAGAGGAAGAAGRTGACACTGACCAGACAGAATCCTMTGTTTGAATGGAATTTATGCATCATGMATGAGGTGTATGAATATGCAACAGGCTGTTGRTTTTAAGGGTTAATCCTCTGTTAATGTGGATCCTTTTTCGGCCTTATTTTGCCCAGAAAGAGGTACCRGGACTGTCTGTAACTCTTTGTTTCTACTGTCTCATATTATCCTAATCCAAATTGTCCAAATAATTATTACTCTAATTGTATTATTKTTTTATAACCATTTTATTACTATTAAACTTTATAAAATTTTAAAAAACAAGCGATTGGCGTTTTTCACACCTGAGAAGCTCAGCGCTGAGCCAGCCGGGCAATCCCTTCCCAAGGGGTTTTCCCAGCGCCGAGGTTCTCACTTGCCAGCTTTCCCCGGGGAGGGGGCAGTGCCAGCGCTGTCCTGGAGCCCTGTGTGACACCCGGTGGCAGCAGCTGGGTTATTTACAGGAGCACAATGCACYAAGTGCTGCCCGGGAGCTGCTCACAGAGGGGTGCAGGGCACACAAGCCAAACTGCAATCAAGGCTTTCATTCCAGTCAAAGCTCTGCGTGCCTCGGAGTACCAGAAGGAGAGGAGGGGGAAAAACTCTTTAAATAAATCACAGGCTTTTGTTCCCATCGTCTTCTGAACCTCCTTCAATGGGAGGCTATTATAATTTTTAATTATAGCATAATTTTTATTTCTATGTAATACATATATATTCTTAATATATCTTATAATTTGAATTATTAATTTATTTTAATTAGAATGATAGATCTTTTATCTATTATATATATAAAATTCTTCTCACAGYGAAGAATTTCTCTCTACTATCAATCTAACCCTGCCCTCTGGAAGTGGGAAGCCATTCCCTGGGTTCTGTACKTCCAGYCCTTGTCCRCAGTCCCTCTCCAGCTCTCCTGGAGCCCCTTTAGGTCCTGCAAGGGGCTCTGAGCTCTCCCTGGAGTTTTCCCTTCTCCAGGGGAACATTCCCAGCTCTCCCAAGCCTGGCTCCAGAGCAGAGGGGCTCCAGCCCTGGAGCAGTTCTGTGGCCTCCTCTGGATTGGCTCCAGCAATTATAATTTTTAATTATATTATCATTTTTATTTCTATATAACATATATTTATATATATTCTTAATATCTCTTATAATTTTAATTATAATTTTATTTTCATTATTATATATATTATAGATATTTTATATATTGTATATAATGTGTATTATATATATTATATATACATGATATATAAAATATATAATTATTTTATATATCATGTATTTAGTTATATTATATAATGCATGTATTTAATGTATTGCATGTATTTAATTATATTATATATATTTCTATATTTTATAATTATATTTAATTATTTTGTATATTTTATTATATATTTATATTATATAATTTATATATTTATATTATCTTATATTTTTATTTTTAATATATAATTATATTAAATTATATATTAAAAATAAAAATATATCTTTTTATATAGGCTGTTATAATTTTTTAAATGTCCTTCCTGTAGATATTTAAAATAAAAACACAAAATTAATGTGCCGGCCTCTTTTTGCCCACCATCCAATGCTCCAGCTCTGGAGCAGCTCTGTGGCCTCCTCTGGACTGGCTCCAGCAGTTCCAGGTCCTTCTGATGCTGGACCTGGGGCTGGGGCAGRTCTGCAGGTGGGGTCTCACCTGAGCAGGGCAGAGGGGCAGAATCTCCTCCTTCCCCTGCTGCCCACYCTGGGGGATCAGCTCAGCACAGAGAGATTCTGGGGCTCAGCACYGCTGGGGCATGTCCAGCCAAAAAGTCTCATATTTGGCTTTCCCAAGAACCAAATCACCCACCTAGAATGGACAAATATCCCAACAGATGGATAAATATCTGTGTAAATCACTGTAGGTGTGAGGATGCTGCTCCCTGCACCCCCAGCTACCACCACAACAAGGCTCAGCCACACTGGGAACTTTTAAAGGCAGGTACTGGGGAAGAGGGAGGTGATTTGGGACAAAACCTGGCCAAATCCCTGAAAAAAAGGGAATGAAATTGCACAAACTGATGTGCAGCTTCTCATGAAACCCCAGAGAGCCATGAGGGGTGGAAAGGCAACCTCCAGTGTCCTTAACTGGTAAATAAATCCCCAGTGGGTGATACAGATGGAAAGGAGGCTAACCTCAGAGTCCTTACGTGGGAAAATAACACCCGGTGGAGGTTGACATGGGATGAAGGGAACCTCCAGAATCCTTAACATGGGACAATAAATACTTGATGGGGATACAAGTTGGAAAGGGACCTCCAGTGTCCTTAACTGTGAAATAATCCCCAGTTGTGACATGGGATGGAAAAAGGCAAAAGTCCAGAATCCTTAACTGCGGAATAATCCCCAGTGGATGGGGGACATGGATGGCAAAACGGCAAACTCCAGAATCCTTAACTGGGAAATAATCCCCAGTGGCATGGGGGACCATGGATGGAAAGGCAAACCTCCAGAATCCTTAACTGGGAAATAAATCCCATGGATGGGGGGACATGGATGGAAGGAACTCCAGTGTCCTTAACTGGAAATAATCCCGCAGTGGGTGAACAAAGGATAGAAAAGGAAACCTCCTGAATCCCTAACTGGGAAATAAAATCCCCAGTGGGTGACATGGATGGAAATGCAAACCTCACAGAACCTTAACTGTGACAATAAATCGCCAGTGGGTGACAGTGGCATGGAAAAGGGGCCTCCAGTGTCCTTAACTGTGAAATAAATCCCAGTGGGTGACAATGGATGGAAAGAACCTCCAGAGTTCCTTAACTGGGAAATAAAA
>NDFG01001840.1:0-15458 GCA_002167245.1 Sporophila hypoxantha
CATGAGAAATCCGTGCATACCAATGCATAGGCAGAGACCCCAAGACAGCCTTGTGTTCCTCAAAAGAACCACAGGCCTACCTCCCACCTTAAGCAAGGACTGCAGCCTCTCTCCAGGCTGAGGCAGGCACTAAACTGGCCCAACGGTAATTGCACGAGGAAGTCAAGCCCTGTCAGCCTATACAGATATCACCGTCACTCCTACACCATAGGAAAGATCCCAAATCCCATTGCACCCATCAGGAAACCCCCAGCCACAATTCACCACTTCCCCACCCCACATCGGCCTTATACCGCCCAGGTTTTTTAACGCATTTGCAGGCTGATCAAGGGGCTGGTTGCTGATCATGGAGCTCGCCACCCTGACATGAAAGAAAAAAGAGTGGAACGATGCCTTCTTATGTCTTACCTGCATGTGTCTCTGGAGTATGAAAAACGTGTAGTACACAGCACACACTCGTGTCCTGAAGGACTTAGATTTTTATAAATGTGCTGTAATACCAACTAGACTGTGAAGGGGACAAAGGTGGATGCCCCTTCTGCTGCCCTTTTGGGTAAAGATGGTGGGTGAATCAAAAGCTAATGAGAGCAGAGCTTCACAGTGGTTTTTAATTTGTGTTGTGTTTTATTATCAACCTTCACAGAATAGGTTGTAAACAGTCCTCATTCCGTTTCTTGGTTACAAGTTGTTGAATCTGATGAGCAAACACATTAAATACACTTTCAGAAAATAGGTCAGACTTGAAAACTGAGAGAACTCTGAGTGGAAAAGCATTGAAGCCAAGAGAGGCAAACCACTCAGGTGGTTGGAGGGACTGGTTTCGTTCTGAGTTGATTTCTTTCAGAGGAATATCGTGGTATTTCTGGAAAGGCTCATTCTTAGCCTTCAAAGTTTAATTTCCTATAGCAGAAGAGGAAGATTTATTCCACTGCTTTTTTGATGAGGTGTTTTTTTTTTTTTTTCCTTCAGAGAGGTGAGCTCTGGATATCTTCTACAAAAGTTGCTGCAGGAGAGGGAGAAGTTTGGTGATAAGCAGAAAGAAAGTTCATTGAAGACAGAGTCAACAAAATCATAGAGGTTGATGAAAGGCGATCTAGAAAAGGGATTTTATGCTGTGGATCACCAGAACGCTCTAGCCGCTCTGGCGCGCCCAGTCGGTGATACGCGGAGCGGATCAGTAGCGTTTGACGTGTCGAGCTTCCCCAGCCCCGTTCGCGTATGCGATCGTCGACCAGGTCTCCAGCCGTCAATGCGGCACACCATGATTCCCATCTCCCCAGCCAGAAACCATGGGGAAACAAGAATGAGAAAATTAAAAGAAAAAAAAAAAAAAAAAAAACCACACGACCAGGCATTGTACCGGTGGTCCCCCCATCCTCCCCATCCCGTTCCGGCGCAAAATGGCGTATTGGCCACCTCAAGTATAACCGACCCATCCCCCCTCCCGACACAAAGGAAAAAAAGGAAAACAATCACAAAGAAAAAAAGAAATGAAGAGAAAAATAAGTCGAAAAAAGGGAAAAAAAAAAAAGTAAAAAAAATGGAAAACAAGAAAGGAGAAAAAAAAAAAGAAATAAATGAAAAAAATAAGATAGAAACTCCACACCCATGTCGTTACTGCAAAACCCAACACGCACAAAGATCCCACCAATCATGCTTGTGTGACCTCATGACGGACCCAGTCATCTGCCGCACTTACAGGGGTACCCCCACACACCTGCATGGCCTGTAGAAAGCCAGCCAGGCTTGCCATTAACTCTTGCCAGCAGCCGTGTTCCCTGACCAGAACACAATTCCCCTTCTGGAATTGGGGAATGTGGTGGTGGCGGCTGGCGCCATCTGTGCGAAGCAATGGAGCGGAAGCCTGCTGCGCTGCCACCTGCCTGAGTGGCAGCACGGTGGATGCGGGCCAGGACGTTCTCTCGTTTCCCCAGATGCTGGGCCTGCAGGCACCTTCGCCGCCCCCTTGGCACGGCGTGCCACCCAACAGAGCCCAGCAGGCTGGGTAAGGAGAGCCCGGGGGCAGCAGGAAGCTGAGCAGCAGCCCCTGCTCTAGAACTGAGGGAGTTCCACCAGAAGCAACAAGAGTTGTAACTTGAAGAGATTCCCGACTGCGCTCAAGATTTTTCTAAGAAAACTAAGAGGTGAGCTGTCAAAACCAGGAAATAGTCTGGGAAAAGGCTTTTTACGTATATTGCTTGTGACTAGGTTACAAAGCCACGTGGCGAAAGGAGCCTCTGCAAGCAAAGCTGGCTGCTGAGGGGGTCTTACTTCTTCCTAGAATAAGATTACACCACAGAAATGGCAATTTTATATTTTTTATTGTATAAGGGAAAATATTTTCCAGAACTCTAAAGCTAGTTTTCAAAAATACCGTGTGTTTTGGAAACAAGGATGAAACTTTGGGGATTTTCTTTTTAAAAAATATTTCTAAATATTTCTAACAATGAAAACTAAGAGACAAAATGCGCTACACTTTTTTCTGAGATTCTAAAACTACGAGAAAAATGCTTTAACTACTAAAGTAATTGAAGAATATTTGGGGATGTCTCTGACGACAGAAAAACTAATTTAATATTTCTAAAAATTTCTAGTTTCTCAAACTGAAAACTAAGGACAGAAATGGGGTTGCATTTTCCAGGAGCCCCCATGCTGCGCCTCCTGCCCCTGGGCTTCCCCCAGCCCCCGGGCCCCACCGCTGGGTCACAGCAGCCCTGCCTGGTCCTGCCTGCCCACACCGTGGGCGATCACACGGCTTGCTCTGGCCATGGAGCTTCAGCCTGTGCTGGCTGCCGGTGGCTTTCGATGCTGCCTGCCACCCGTACACTGGGTGACGGACTTCTCTTTACTGGCAACAAAAAGGGGCCATACCTGCGTCCCTGGCAGAGAGCGGGGGTAACTTTCAGTGTTTCTTTAAGCAGAGGCACGGCCAGGGGGCTCGGGCCAGAGGAAGGGACTGGTTGGTCTCAGCAGGGGCTGGGGGTGCTGGGTATGCTTCCTGGGCGTTCTCTAAAACAACTTGCCATGGGCTGGACCGGACCAGAGGCAGACATCAACAACAGATGAAGGCAAGTAGGGCATACACATGGGGATGAGGAGGTGGCAAGTGTGAGCTAGGGACCTGGGAGGTGTCCTCGCTAGAATGGTCTTTCTGGGTCCTCTCTCAGAAGTCTGAGAGGGCTGCCCGGCCTTTCTTACTGCAGACGAGCTGCTCAAGACCGTGTGGGCAGGTAGATGCAGCCATACCCCGTCTTTCAACTCCTGTCCAGAAGGTGTTCGCTGTAGAAAGAGGAGGTGGCTGAGGCCGCCAGCTGCAAGTGGCACACAGGGACCCTCCTGCACAGCAGGCCCAGAGCTGGCAAGGCTCCCAGCACGGCTGCAGCTGCTGGCACAGCTCGGCCCAGCTGCACAGACTGCCCCTCCAGCGCCCGGGAGCAGGGGACCGGCTCTGGGCCGGCTCCGCTGGCCAGGAGGCGGCGCCCCAAAGAGCGCTCTGCCCTTTCACGAGGCAATCTCGTCCCGCTCTGTATGCCTCCTCCCCCCGAGCTTTGCCTTTGCCCTGGTGGCCCCTGGGGCTTGCCTCTTGGGCGCCAGGCAGCCTCAGTGGAGCCAGGCACTGCTGCAGCCCCAGCGGTTCGCCCAGGGACAAGGCCAAGCAGATTAAGAGGCCAAGTGAAAGCACCTGGGCAGCAGCAGACCCTCAGCAGAGTTCGTTGGACCGAATCATGGAACGGGCCACAAATTCAACTGCAACCTCACTGGAATTTTCAAGTTCCTGCAGCAGACTGTTCAAAACGAAGCTGTTTGAGGAAAGGTGACTAAACACTCACCTTTTCTCTTCAAAAGTATCGTCCCCAAATTTGGACAACCACCATAAAAAGATGCTAAGCTCCAAACAAAGGGAGGCCTGCACAGTAACCCCAGCCAAAGCCTGTCCCTTACAGAAAGCCCTTCCAGGGGCCCTTCTGGGAATCAGAATAACACATGTGGTGGGGCCGGCTGCAAACCTGTGGGAGGCAAATGGGGAGCGTGAGTCCCATTGCTGTGCTGCAGTCTGCTGAGCTGGCAGCACGGTGGATGCGGGCAAGGACGTTCTCCGTTTCCTAGAGCTGGGACGCCTGCAGCACCTTGCGCCCTTTGGCACAGGCTGTGGGTCCACCGCAACAAGAGCCCAGCAGTGCCGGGGGGAGGCAGAGCTCCGGGGCAAAGCGCAGCTGCTTTGGCAGTCGCTGCTTGCAGGACACGGGCCAAACCATCCCTGAAGCAGCCACTGCCAAGCCTGGCCCTCCCTGCCCCCGTTAAGCTCCCCCAGCCACAGGGCACAGAGTCAGGCCCTGTCGAGGACCAGGCAAGCCCCTGGCTCATCCAGGAGCGCAAGGCTGGCTCTGGCCTGGGCTCCGCGGGCAGGCTCTGCGGGGCTGTCCCTGTGCTTCTTGGGTCCTCGGCACTCAGGGCGCAGCTCTGGGCAGCCTGCAGCGGGAAGGGAGCGTTGAGCATGAGTCCCCTTTCCCCGGGCTGTGAACCAGCTGGCCAGCGGCCTCCGAAGCCTCCAGAGGCAGACCTCCAGCCTTGCTGACTGCCGGGCCGTGCAAGGGCAGGCCCTGGGGGAAGTAGCTGCTGCCACACCGCCGCCCCGCCAAGGCTGAGGCCGCAGCATGGAAATTACGCGATTCCTGTTGCCCGGGCCCGTGTCTGGCTTGCTTCTTCCTGGCAGCAGGGGCGTGCCAATCGTGGCCTCTGCTTTCTTTGGGGAACACCTCCCTTTCTGTCCTGCTTTGGTCCATCACTTGAGAAACAAAAACAGTACAGCTTATACAGATGGAAACAATTCCCCATTTCTTTGGTGGCATCTTCAGGACATCATGCTTATGCAAATCGGGTAAATCCACCAAATCATCTGGGTCGTTTTGGTGCTGGGGCCAGGGCCCACCCTCCTCCAAACAGCTGCCAGTGCTGACCAGAAGTGGTGATGGGATCATGCAGGGTGAGGGCACACACGTCATGGCTCTGTCCTGGCACTGCAGCGACACCCCCCTGGCCTGACGGCTTTGGGCTCTGAGCTGGGCAGCTCCCCCAGGGGAAAAGGCCTTGACTCCCTCAACATGTCCCAGGATGGCTCAATCCTGAACCGTGGTGGGAAGCCATGATCACCGTTCACTAAGCAGGCCTCAGCTGCAAAGAAAGGCAGGAAACTAGAACAGCTTCCAATGGGCACTGCCTGACGATTCTGCCTTCAGTCTTTCCGAGTGGCAGTGAGGCACCTGGGTGATTGGTGCCCTCCAAGGCACTCGCCTCAGCTCTGGCCTTCCACTCAAGAGCAGGGCCAGGGGGGACCTCGTGCCTGCAGTGGCCCCAGCACTGGGGATTGGAAGGAGCCTCCTGTGGGGACAGTTGGGGCAAGGTAAAGGACTCCTGGAGCCTGCCAGCAGCTCTGAACCTCAGCTCCCAGGCAGGGCTAGGGCTTGGCAAAGTGGCAGTTGAGCAGCTCAGGCTCCCTGGGCCAGCCAAGAAGCTGAGAAAGGCTCAGCCCCGGGGCACAGGCTCTGGGCCTGGCCCCCTTCCCTCTCGCTCTTCTCGTGGCTTGCAAGAGCACACGGATAGGACTAACACTGCCATTGCAGCATGGGAGGGAGATGGGACAGCTGAATGCTCCTTCGCTACCACCTCACAGCGATCCTCCAACATCTGGCAAGGTCTTCAAAGCACCATTCCACCAGCATTTCCAAATAAACGAAGTCATGCCTCCCAACGAGAGGGGAGCACAGATCCACAGAACCATTTTCCATGGTGTGCTGGGATCCCCTTCTGGCTTGGGGAATGGGCACTGCAAGGGGGTGGGGTTAAGGCTGTGGGAAGCCTGTGGCTCCTGACACTCTCCACCGCTCTTTGCAGTCCTGTGCAACGTTCCTGGACGGGCAGCTGAGCATCCCAGGGCCCTGGGGCTCTCCTCTTACTCCCCACACAGGAAACCTCACTAAATGCTTGGAGGAAATCTGCAGTGCACAGCTGTCCTCTCCAACTCTCTCGCTTCCCTCGCTGCTTAACCACACTCTCATGGAACAGCTCCCACAGCCAAGGCACATGGCTCATGGCCCTCTCAGGACCATTCTGGAGCCTTGCCTCTCCCCTTCTGCCTTTCCTCCAACCAAATGGCACCCTCGTGCAGTCCGCTCCCGAGGTTTCGGGACGTGTCTCCCACGGGAGCGGACGCGCCAGCAGGACATGCTCAGTAGCCGAGTGCCCTGCGCCTGCTCAGGATAATTCCTCTGGGCTGTGCCCGTCTTGGTACGGTGTGCCTGGCAGTGCCAAGCCAGCAGAAGAGGGCAGCTCAAGCTCAGCAAGGCTCAGGCCGCAGCGGTCAACAGCAATTACTCCTGTGACTGGCTGGCATCGCTTCCCCTCCTCAGAAAGCTTCCTTTCCAAGAGAGCCCCTCTTCCATCCCTTTGAGAGAAGGAAGAGGCCACAGCTGGATCAGATGGAATCAGTGCAACATGCCAGGAGGTGGCCTTCTTCATGGAGGGCAATACTTGTCCATGACAGGATAAGGATCAGAAAAATCCTGATCCCCCCCCAGTCCTTTGGGGCTGGCTATGGCCCTCCTCCTCCATAGCAGCCACCCCTCAGGATGTGCCTGGGGACCGGGAAATTGGCAGGGGGATCCCTGGTGATTTGGGCTGCTGTGGCAGCTATGCCAAGGCCTTCCTGCAGAGGCCGGGGAGAAGCTGCCAGCCGAGGCCAGGCTGGGAAAACCAGCCCTGCAGGGCCTGGAAAGCAGCAGCAGGGCAGCCAGGCTGCCATGGATCCCTTCCACGCTGTGCCGGGCACGGCGTGTCCAGAATGTTGCAGCCAAAGCCCTCCGGCTGCTGAGCCCCAGGACAAGGCTGGGGGAAATGCTCTCACCGTTCCCTTTGACAGTTGTCTGTCCAACATATGTGTTTCAGGATTTTTTTTTGGCTCATCGGGTTCTTGTGTGCCTGGGGCTTGTTCTTCCCTCTCAGAGGACCGTTAAAGAGAAAGTAGTTTCATTTCTATGGAATGGAGTTGCCACAAAAGCAGGGCTGCAGCCTGTGGGGCAGCAGGGACACACTACTGCACCCTCATGGGAGCCAGGCTTTCTGTGTAGGAATTCATGCAAAGGTCGGGAAAATCTCCCTGCAGACCACATCTGTAACCAAACAGCCACAAAGCTTCTGTTACCCGAGGTTCCCTGGCAAAGTTCAACATTATTTCCCAACGTTGGGACATGAGCAACATACCTGCTGGGGGAGGCTCCAAAGGCTTCAAAACTTTATTCCAAGACAATCTATGGAGAAGGCTTTCCAGCAACCTTCAGTCTGAATTGGATGCACAGATGAGAACATTTTTTTCAGGGTGCATTTGGATCTCCCTTCTGCCGCTTGGGAAATGAGCACTGCAAGCGGGGTCGGATAAGGCTCGTGGGAGCCAGTATCTCATGGACCATGCCCAAAGCTGCCCAGGGCCTCTGGGCTCTCACCTCTCCCCAGCTCCACCTCTTTTTTGCTATAGCGGCTGGGGAAAAACTGCCAGCAGGCAGAGCCACAGCTATCCCCTGTCCCTCTGGCCCTTCCTGCCTTTCTCTTCCCGCTTTCTAACCTTCTTCTATCTTCCATGCCTCTTCCCCTGAGACAATACCATCCAACAGCCCAGGGACACATGGCAGGCCCTCTCAGGACCCACTGGAGCCTTGGCTCTCCCCCTCTGCCTTCCCCACCCATGGCAAAGCCCCGTGCAGTCCGCTCCAGGTTTCGGGACGTGTCTCCAGGAGGGACCGCGCCCAGCAGGACAGCTTCAGTACTCGAGGCCCTGAGCTGCCTTGGGATAAGTCCTCTGGGCTGTCCGTTTGGTCCGGGCTGTGTCCTGCCAGTGCCAAGCAGAGGCACACAGGGATATTTTCGGGTCCCTGCTGAGGGGTGCAGGGATCCCTCACGAGGCACAAAGGAGTAATGCTGGTCTCTACTGAGGCTTGCAGGAGTCCCTCATGAGGTGTGCAGCAGGGTTTTTCAGTCTTCTCAGCACAGCAAAGGGCCACTCTCGGTCTACGCTGCGCAAAGTCAGCAGAAAGCTTCCTGCAGAGGCTCGGGCCCGGCCTGCGGGCCGGCGGGCGGGCGGAGCCCATCCTTGGGGGCCGGGCGGGGCCTCTGGAGCCGCTGCGCCGCTGTCGGGCCAGCCCCGGCCCTGGCGGGGAAGGGCCGCGGCCCCGGGCTGCGGTGGGGCTGCCAAGCAGCGCCGCAGGCACAACAAGGGCCTGGCTACGCCCTGGCCCTGTGCTGCAGCCCAAGGCATTTACTGCCACGGCCGTGCCCTGCGGCACAAGAGGCAGTCCAAGGGGCACAGAGCAGAGGTAAAGCACGGTGGAGAGGAGGAAGAGCAGGGACGAGATTGCCCTTGAAAGGCAGAGGCGCTCTGGGGCCCGCTCCTGGCCAGGGAGCCTGCCCAGAGCYGTCCCCTGCTCGCCGGGGCCTTGAGGGACAGCTGTGCAGCTGGGCCGAGCTGTGCCAGCAGCTGCAGCCGTGCTGGGGAGCCTTGCCAGCTCTGGGCCCTGCTGTGCAGGAGGGTCCCTGTGTGCCACTGGCAGCTGGGGCCTCAGCCGCCTCCTCTCTTCACAGGAGCGCCTCTGCAACATCACAAGGCCGGCCAAATAAGTCAGGCAGGGAAAACTGGACCTGTCATCTCTCATCTCTGTGCTAGTGTCTGTTGTCTCTGCCATGGCTGCAATACCCGTATGTTTCTGGGGTCATGCTGCTGCCGCCACCACCCAGAACAGGACCCTCTGTCCCCAGTGGGGCTGGCTCTGCTCTACAGCCAGGCCAGGAGGTGCAGCCCTCCTGCCAGGGAARGGCCTGAGTCCAGCAACATCTTTGGCCTTCAGCTCAGGTGTCTGTGAGCTACCACCAGCACAGGCTGAGCTGCTTGTCTAGGCAGAGCCATGGGTGGGCTGGCAGCAGCCGGACATGGGGCTCCGGAGACACCCTATTTTGGCTTAGTTTTTCACTTTTATTAATTAGAAACTTTTAGAAATATGTATGGTTTTCTTTGTCTTAATAAAGAGATCGCCAAAAATTTTTCCCCTTTTTCCATAGTAGTTAACGATTTTTCAAAGTAGTTTTAGAATTCAGAATAACTTTGAACATTTTTACATTTCTAGAATAAAGTGGACTTGTCATCTTGCATCTCCATGCAAGTGTCCATTGTCCCTTCCACTGCTGCAATACCAGCTTATTGCTGGGGACATGCTGTTGCCACCCCCATGCAGAGCAGGTCCCTCTGTCCCCAAAGGTTCTAGCCCTGTTGCCCAGCCAGGCCAGGCAGTGTAGTCCTCATGCCAGGGAAGGGCATGAGTCCACCAACATCTTTGCCCTTCAGCTCAGGGTTCTGTTAGCTACCACCCGCGCTGGCGGAGCTGCTTGTCTGGGCGCAGCCAGGGCTGGGAAGACAGCGGCTGGGCATGGGGCCCCTGAGAAAAAGCAACCCCATTTTGTCTTCATTTGACATTTTTACACCGCAGAAATTGTTCCACTTATTCAGAAACAGTGTTTCTAGAAAAAAATCCCCATCTATTTCTTCCCTTTTCCCACAGGAGTTCAGGATTTTTCAAAGTAGTTGAAGAATTCTGAAAAATATAGAACACTTTTACACTTGCAGAATAAAAAATGAAACTGCATTGAATTGGTAATCTTTAAAAAGGACTAAGTCATCACAAGGCACCCAGAGTACTGGAGAGGCTCTTTTCCCACTGGACATTTTTACCCTAGGACAAGAACCCAGCCTAAAAGCTTTTCTCTGATATTTTTCCAGGATTTCTGAGAAGCTCACCTCTCACTCTCAGAGGCAAACTTTGAGCACAGTGGCAATCTCCTGCTGAGCAGGAGGTTCTGTGTTGCCAGCTGCAAACTGGACCTCAGCAAATCTCCTGTCTCAAGCAGCAACCCGTCTGCAGCTTCACGGAGCGGCAAACCTCAGTCTGGGACACCTGTACCAGACATCCCCATCGCCATGCCATGCCCGATGTCCTGTCACAGCTGCTTTACCAGCTTGTTCTGTGCAGATGCTGCCCCCCCCAAACAAGGTCCTCTCCCCCTGAAGCATGCCCTGCCTCTGGCCCTACTAAGGTGGGCAGGGCTTGGCCCAGCTCTTCGTTGCAATAAGAGATGGAGCTGTCACACCAGTGTGCGGGTGGAAGCGCAGCAAAGCCCACCGGCAGCAGCACGGCGAGCTCCATGGCCAGGAGCAGCCGTGGATGCCCGTGGTGGGCAGGCAGGAGCCAGGCAGGGGCTGCTGTGACCAGCGCGGGCCCGGGGGCTGGGAGCCCATGCTGAGCGTCCCTGCGGCTGAGGGCACATTTCTTCTGGGGATCATCTGGCCTGGACCTCCTCCAGTGGCAAGCCCAGGAAAAGAGGAAGCCATCAAGAGCATCTCCAGGGACACAGTCTGACCACAATGTCAGCAGGTACAAAAAGGTTTTGCTGAGCAATGGACCTGTGATAGACAAAACAATCAAGGCAGTCCATTTTACAGATGGGGCACACTTGGGGGTACAGCTGAGGCCATGAGGTCACAGCAGGCTCAGGGTCACAGCAGGCTGAGGTCACAGCAGGCTCTGAGGTCAACGAGGTGCCAGAGCCGTGGTTGCACAGCAGCACAAGGAGCCAGCAGTCAGTCCTTGAGCACAACTGTTGCGGCAGCAGCGGCGGTGGCAGCAGTGGTGCTGACATTGGCACAGCGGTGTCAGGACAGCGGTGGCAGCAAGAGCTGGGACTGGCAGAGGGCAAGGCACCATGGCCCTTGCTCTGCGCCTCTTCCTCCTGCTCCTCCTGGCCGTGGCCCTGCCTGCCAGGGCTGCCCAGGCTGCTCCGCTGCCAGCGCGGGGAGCAGGTGAGCCGGCAGCCTGGCTGCCCTTTCCCGGACAGCGCTCCCTGCTCCCGGGAAGCGCTGGGGATGGCTTTCCCCAGGCCTTTAGGGAGGTTTCCTCTGGGGGAGGGAGAGAGCCCCTTGGGCCCTGGGGCAGCCCAGTTTCCTCTCCAGGGATGTGTCACAGGGCCTGCAAAGAGGGTGGAGAGCGCAGGAGCCAGCCAGACTCCCAGGCCCCTTGCAGTTTGCCTTGTCCATTCACATCTGGCTCCCAAGCCTTACCCAACCCCCTTGCAGTGCTCAGTTCCCAAGGCAAGAAGGGGATCCCACCACACCATGGAAATGGTTCGGGTCTTTGCTCCATTCCAGATTTAGATCATGACTTGGAGGATTTTGGAAGCCTGGCTGAATGACACTCTGAATGCCCTTGGAAAATGCCAAGGCAAGTTCTCAATTTCCATTTTTACTGGCAGAATAATCACTGTCAATGTGGCAAGAGCTCACGCATCTGCCATTTTTGTTAAGGTTAAGTCAGGGGTGAAGAATTCTGAAAAACTTGTCACGCTCCCTTCTGGAGCCCTGAGTGATCCCACAGGATCACCGTCAGTGGGAGGAAGGAACATTTAGCTGTCCGTCTTCCTCCCATGTGCAATGCCGCTGTGTCCTTCCATGTGCTCTGTGCAGCCACAGAGAAGAGCAGAGAGAGAAGGGGCCGGGCCCAGGGCTGTGCCCCGGGGCTGAGCCCTGCCTGCAGCCTGAGGATCTCCTGCAGTGCCACGGGTGCTGTTCTGTGCTTCCTTTCTTTCCAGCTGAACCTGTTGGTGAAGGTGATCTGGCTTCCCAACCCACGTCCAGGACTGAGCCTCTGGGAGATGGTGAGAGTAGGTCAAGGGTTTTCTCCTGGGGAGAGCTGCCAGTTCAGAGCCCAAAGCTCAGCCAGGGGGGCATCGCTGCAGGTGCCAGGACAGAGCCACGCACGTGTGTGCCCTCGCCCTGCGCGATCCCCTCACCACTCCTGTGGCTCAGTGGTGCCCGTGCAGCTGAGCAGAGATGGCAGAAGCTTCTCTGGCTGTTGAGTTACAGGGGTGTCTGCAGGGAGGACTTCTCCAGCTCCTTTGCTAGTTCCTGCACACAAGCCCAGCTCCCATCGCAGGGGTGAGTAGTGTGTCCCTGCTGACCCCACAGGCTGAGCCCTGCTTTTGTGGCATCCATTCCTGGTAAATGGAACCATGTTGCTCTTAGGTCCTCCAACGGGAAAGGACAAAGCTGCAGGACACAAGAAAGCCCATGAGCCATCTGAAAACATGAGGCAAATGCTGAAGGAAATGCAGCAGGCAGGACAAGGTGGGTGCATTCCCTCAGCCTTCCCTTGGGGCTCAGCAGCCGGGGCCTTTGGCTGCACATCTAGACACGCCATGCCCGGCACAGCGGGAAGGGATCCATGGCAGCCTCAAGGCCCCGCTGCTGCTTCCGTGCCCTGCAGGGCTGTTTCCCAGCCTGGCCTGGCTGCAGCTTCTCCCCAGCCTCTGCAGGATAGAATTTGGCATAGGCAGACCAAACTGCACCACGGGCATGAGATGCCCTGCAATTTCCCATCTCCAGGCAAATCTACAGGGGCAGCTGTTTGAAGAATAGAGGGTCCTAGCCTACCCTAAAAGTTGATAGAGATTTCCTGATTCTTAACCGTGTCTTTGACAAGCATTGGCTCCTGCAGATGCCACCTCCCGAATGGGCAACAGCCCCACCTGATCCAGCTGTACCTCATCCTTTCTCCAGAAGCAGATGGAGAGGCTGGGCAGAAGGAAGCATTTCCCGGAGGAAGCAGTGGCTCATTGGCAGCTTCTGCTGCAGGAAGGGAGGCGAAGCCARGCCCAGTCACAGGAGGTAATTGCTGTGCCTCTGGGCCTGAGCCCTGCTGAGGCTTGAGCTGCCCTCTCTGCTGCTTGGCACTGCGGGCACAGCCCGGACAAGACGGGCACAGCCCAGAGGAATTATACCAAGCAGGCTCAGGGCACTCGGGTACTGAGCTGTCCTGCTGGGGTCCCTCCGTGGGAGACACGTCCCAAAACCTGGGAGCGGCTGCACGGGGTGCCCATGGTGGGGAAAGGGCAGAGGGGGAGAGCAAGGCTCCAGTGGGTCCTGAGAGGGCTTGGCCATGTGCCCCTGGGCTGTTGGATTTGTCTCAGGGGAAAAAGGGATTGAGAGATAGAAGAAGGTAGAAAGCGGGGAGAAATGGCAGGAGGGCCAGAGGGACAGGGGGATAGCTGTGGCTCTGCCTGCTGCAGTTTTCCCCGGCACTATAGCAAGGGTTGGAGCTGTGGGAGTGAGAGCCCCCAGGGCCCTGGGCTGCTTCAGCTGCCCCACCAGGGACGTTGCACAGGGCATGGAAAGAGAGTGGAGAGTGACCAGGAGCCTGCCCAGAGCTCCCCAGGCCCCTGGGCAGCTTTGGCCATGTCCATTGACATCTGGCTCCCACAGCCTTATCCGACCCCCTTGCAGTGCTCATTTCCCAGAGGCAGAAAGGGGTCCCAGCACACCCTGAAAAATGTTCTATCTGTGCTCCTTCTAGATGAGGTTGCTGGAAAAGCTTCTCCATTAGATTGGTGTAAATAAAGTTTTGAAGCCTTTGGAGCCTCCTGCAGGTATGTTCTCATGTCCCACATGGGAATAATTGTTGACAACTTTGCAGGAACCTGGTAACAAAAGCTTCTGTGGCTGTTGTGTTACAGATGTGTCTGCAGGGAAGACTTTTCGACCCTTTGCTGATTCCTACACAGAAGCCTGGCTCCCATCGCAGGAGTAGTGTGTCCCTGCTGACCCACAGCCTGCCCTGCTTTTTGTGGCATCCATTCCTAGGAAATGAAACTACTTTCTTTAAGTCCTCTGAAAAACCAAAGCCCCAGGACACAAGAAACCCCATGAGCAAACAAAAATCCTGAAACAACATTGTGACAGAACTGCTCAAGAGGAACGGTGAGAGCATTTCCTCAGCCTTGTCCTCTCCACGCGGGGGCTTTGGCTGCAACATGGACCGCCGTGCCCGGCAAGCGGAGAGGGAATCCATGGCAGCCTGGCTGCCCGCTGCTGCTTCCAGCCCTGCAGGCTGTTTCGTCCAGCACGAGCATAGAGATACAACACACACGGCCTGCAGAAAGGCCATTGGCACCCATCAGCCTGCCACGACCCAAACAACTCAGTTAGGGACCCTGCATTTCTCAATCATATGCACAGTCGGAGGGCCAGGGCATAGAAGCCCCACAAAGAGCGGCACAGAGGGTCAGGGATCGCAAGCGAGACAAGCGAGACTCTCCGAAACTATATCCATGGTTCAATAAGACAAGATTGAAACACTCTGAAAAGGTGGCCCATCCGGTACCCTGATGACTGAGGCGATATATCTATGAAATCGTCTATCTATAGCGCGAGCTTACCTTTTAGCCTATATCAAGGTGAGTGGGACGATGAGACCGTCCTACTTGAGGAGAGGAAAGCATTTCCTGCAGGAAGGGAGGCAATGCCAGGCCCAGTCACAGGAGGTAATTGCTGTGCCTCTGGGCCTGAGCCCTGCTGAGGCTTGAGCTGCCCTCTCTGCTGCTTGGCACTGCGGGCACAGCCCGGACAAGACGGGCACAGCTCAGAGGAATTATCTCGAGCAGGCTCAGGGCACTCGGCTACTGAGCTGTCCTGCTGGGGTCCCTCTGTGGGATTCACTTCCTAAAACCTGGGAGCGGCTGCACAGGGTGCCCATGGTGGGGAAAGGGCAGAGGGGGAGAGCAAGGCTCCAGTGGGTCCTGAGAGGGCCTGGCCATGTGCCCTTGGGCTGGGGGAGCGGTTCCATGGGCAGGTGGGCAAGCAGGAGGGAGGGATGGAGGTTGAGGGCGACAGCTGTGGCACTGCAGATTTCCCCAAGCATTTAGTGAGGGTTTCCTGTGTGGGAGTAAGAGAGAGCCCCAGGGCCCTGTGCTGCTCCAGCTGCCCCTCCAGGGATGTTGCACAGGACCTGCAAAGAGGATGGAGTGTAATCAAGAGCCACAGGCTCCCACAGCCTTACCCCACCCCCTTGCAGTGCCCAATTCCCGAAGGCAGAAGGGGATGTCAGCACACCATGGAAATGGTTCTGTGGGATGTGTTCTCCCTTCTCGATTGCGATCATGACTTGGATTATTTGAAATGCTGGTGAATGGTGGTGTGAAGGCCTTGCGAGGTGTTTGAGGCGTGTTCCGAATGTACATTTCCTGACAGAATTATCTGTGTCTATGTGGCATAAGCTCACTCATGAGCCATCCCCCCTAAGTTCATCTGAAGGTTGATCAGTTCTGGAAACCTTGCCCTGCTCCCTTCTGGAGCCCTAAGGGATCCCACAGGATCACTGTCAGTGGGAGGAAGGAGCATTTATCTGTCCATCTCCCTCCTGTGTGCGATGGCAGTGTGTCCTTCTGTGTGCTCTGTGCAGCCACAGAGAAGAGCAGAGAGGGAAGGGGCCAGGCCCAGAGCTGTGCCCCGGGGCTGAGCCTTTCTCAACTCCTTTGGTGGCCCCAGGGGGCCTGAGCTGCTCCAACTGCCACTGCCAAGCCCTAGCCCTGCCTGG
>NDFG01001842.1:7557-21730 GCA_002167245.1 Sporophila hypoxantha
GCGGGGGCGTTTCCGGGGGAGGTTGGGTTTAGAGTCCTTGCCGGAAGTGGAGGGGCCAAATGTAGCGAGATTTTGGGTGGAAGATTGGAAGACAATTTTGGAGGATTTGGGGGGGTATTATGGAGTTAAAGGAACATGTTGGGGATTTGGGAAGGGATGGAAACGGTGTATTGAGAGAGCGGTTGGGGGATTTGGAGTCTGGGCGGCGACGGGGTGTAGATAGAGAGATGGGGTGCTATGGGGGAGTTTGAGGTGCTTTGGGAGGAGGGGATAGGGAAATTGCGGGGGCATTCCGCTTGGAGGTTGGGTGTTGAGGCTTGGGAGTGAGGGAATGTTGGGGGGTCTTTGGGGGAGGTTGATTGGAGGATTTGGTTGAGTAGGCTTTGGGAATCTGGGCATATGGAGGGTTTTTGGCTGGTGGAGGTTTATTTGCGGTTAACTGTTCAGTGTTCCTTCAGCCCTGCCCTGTCCCTCCTGTGCCAGGTCTCGGCCATGCGGCTGATGGTGGTTTTTTGGTTGTTTGTTTTTTTGGAGCTATTGGTGGTTTTTGGGCTATTGGTGTATTTCTGGGGATGTTTGGGGTTCTCGGCCCCCTGCCCTGTCCCTCCCTGTGCCCGGGGTCTCGGCCCATGCGGGCTGAGTGGTGGGTTTTTTGGTTTGTTGGTTTTTTGGAGCTATTGGTGGTTTTTTGGGCTAATTGGTGTTTTCTCTGGGGGATGTTGGGGTTTTCGTATTTCTTTCTCCTCCCTTTTGGGCGAGCGACCATATCTTGGTGTATTTGCTTCTTCCATCTTAAAATAAAATGTGAGCGCATACTCTCAAAAGGAAAAGCATTGCTCAAATAAAAAGAAGGATGCGAAAAAAAAACATCCTGCCCTGCATCACAAACGGAGGTCCCCCGCTCCACAATCACCACCCGTGCCGCGGTCTTTTTTGGGGTGCTCACGGTGACAGCAGCGTGTCCCAGCTGTGCCCAGCCGTACAGGTCCAGCAGGTACCAAAAGCCCCCTGAACCCCCAAAACAACCCCAAATCCCCCCAAAACAACCCCAAATCCCCTCAGGGCAACCCCAAATCCCCCCAGGGCACCCCCAGCCCCCTGTTTTTTTGTTTTTTGGGGTGCTCACGGTGACAGCAGCGTGTCCCAGCTGTGCCCAGCCGTACAGGTCCAGCAGCCGGTGGATGCTGCCCACCTTGCAGCGCATCAGCCGCTCGCCCTTGGCCAGGGCCGGCCCCTCTGCCCCGTGCAGGTCATTGATGGGGGTGACCGACGCCAGCCCTGGGGATTGGGGACCCCCCGTCAGCCGTGGGACCCCCAAATCATGGGGGGTTCAGCGGGGGAAGAGGGCTGTGGGATGGGTTTGGTGGCTGGCAGGGTTTGGTGGGTCCAAAGGTTTGCTGGACACCAAGGTTYGGTGGCCACAAAAGATTTGGGGGTCCCCAAGGCATCAAAAGTTTGGTGGTCCCCCAGGTTTGACGGCCCCAAAGATTTGGGGGGCCTCAAAGGGTTTGGGGGATCCCAGGGGTTTGGTGGCACCCCAAGATCCCAAAGAGTTGATGATTCCAAAGGTTTGGGAGTCCCCAAGAYCCCAAAAGTTTACAGGCCCCCAAATTTTGGTGGTCTCAAAGGTTTGATGACCCTAAATATTTTTGGGGTCCTCAAGGTCCCAAAGGCTTGGTGGCCCCAAAGCATTTGAGGCCCCTGAAGGTCCCAAAGGTTTTGGTGAGATTTGGAGGTTCCAAGGTTGCCAAGATTTGGTGCCCCCCCCCCAGGTTTTGGGGTTTTTCCCACCCTGCCCCTCGTCCCCAGAGGGCCCCACGTACCCATGGGGGAGGTGGGCAGGGTGGCAGGGGACGTGGTGGCCATGAAGTCGGCGATCTGCCGCAGCGCCCACACGTGGGACGAGTTGTTCCCCTTCTTCATCTGCTCCTGGATGAGGCTCTCCAGCTCCTCCCGGAAGGACTGCGGCACGGGGACAGGGTGACAACGGCTGGGTGGCACCGCTGGGGACACTGGGGTGGGGGGGGCACAGTGGTGGCAGTGGGGACAGCATCACCAGCTTGGTGCCACAGAGGTGGTGGCGGCAGCACCAGGTTGGTGGCACGGCGCAGGTGGCACTGGCAGTTTGGTGTCAGGGACACCGTTGCCCTGGTGGCACTGCCAGCTTGGTCACACGGGGATAGTGACACCACCAGYCTGGTGACACGGTGAGGGTGGCACTGCCCACTTGGTGGCTCACTGGTGGCACCAGTGTCACCACCTTGGTGGCAGCAACACTGCCAGCTTGGTGCCACAGAGGTGGTGGTGGCGCCACCGGATTGGTGGCACCGCGATGGTGGCATTGCCGYCCTGGTGTCGGTGTCACCGCTGCCTTGCTGGCACGGTGGCACTGGCAGCTCAGTGACAGCAGCGGTGGCACTGCCTGGCACTTAAAGACCGGTGGGGAGCGTAGGACATCCATGAGCATTGGGGACAGGAAGCGACGGGGCGGGAACAACAAAAGGAGGGGTTGGCGACCAGGAGGGACGGGATTGGGCCGGGTGGAGACAGAAGATCTGAAGATTGTCGTCTGGGGGATCATGCGCGAAACGGGGGCACCACCCGTGCCCATGATTTATAAGTGGTGGATTTTTTGGTTCGCCACTAGGGCGTGTGCGGTGATCAGATGAATATTTGGGCGGTGGGTAGGGTTGGTGAGGAGCTGGTACAGCTGTTGCGAGTCCGTTATGGTCATGTTGGGCATTAAACCTGGTGGTGCGGTTTTTGGCTGCGTGGGGAGCTAGATAACAGGCAAGGTGAACTGTTTGTACTGGTGAGCGGGTCAGGCAAGTACGGAATTTACGTGCCGGTAGTGCCCTTTGGCTTGGTCGGATACGCATGATGTGTCGCATATTGTGGTAGTGGTGTCTTTGTGGGGCGAGTGAGCGTCGAGGTGGGTAGGGCATGAATTTAACCTGAAATCATCTGTTATTCCGTTTGGCGCTTGGGTATGAGATTACAAGCAGTACTATCTGTAGCCGCTTGTTTGTACGGGGTTGGACGGAGCTCTTATATGATATCTTGTTTTGACATCGCTCGGGGCTGTGGCAGGCTACTATGGGTTTGTGTGTGAGTAAGCGGGTTCGGGGACGAGAGTTTCGTTGGAATGTGTTCTTTGTGGGGGTCTTTGCGGTCGCGGACTTATTGGGTCTACGGTGAACTGGAAGTTGGCTCTGATGGGTGATTATGCTTGGTTGCAGGGAGCGTTGCGTACCGGGGACACACACGACTAGCGGGGGTTTTTTTTTCGGGACCCTATGTTAGTGCGTTCTGTCTTATTCCTAATCGGTCTGTTTTTTTGGGTTTTCTCTTGTTGTTTTGGCAACGACTAGTTGGTGGTGGTTTTATTATGTGTGGCTTTGTGCCGGCTGGGCTTTGCGTGCGGAGGGAGTGTTGCGGGACGTAAAGGCGTGTCGTTTGGGGCGTTTGGAGCAGGTCTCTTCTTTGGGCAGGGGGACATTGGTTCCTGTGTTTTCACATGGCGTCTTGGTGCGGACTATATCCCGATGCAGCACTCGGGGCGGCTCGTATATGGCTAAAGGAAGCATAGTCTCGGGGTAAGATTTATTCTAATGTTTGGTTGTTGCGGATGTTTTTCTTCGTTTAGGACCGTTCGACACCAATATTTGTTGATGGTGTCTTGGGGCGTGACAGCTTCTCCTAGGATCGGGTACAATGTCTGTGGTGTGTCGCCGAGGTATCCTACTATTGTTCATTTTCTCGGGGGTTATGCAGTCTTCTTTCCGCCATTAGGTCGCACAGGGACGAGGATTGATTTCGTGCAGGTTGTTGTGTGCGGGTATAAATGAGTCATAGGCTGTAATTTGGCGAATTTCGCACGATGGCTTCGCTTTGGGTCTTAATGTGGCATTGCTGGGTCGTGTCAGTCCATGTCGATGATGTTGTCGGGTGTTGGTGTGTTGCACAACCACGCTTATTGCACGCGGGCTCCTCTGGGCGGAGAGTTCTTAGGTTTGTGCCGTCGTGTCGCGGGTCCTTGACTCTCAAGTTGTCTTTTGTTTTCTGGGTGGATGTTTTATTTGGCTGTGCAGTAGCATTTTTGGCATCTTGGTGGTGGTCTCGTGGTCTTAGTGTTAGCTCGATATGACTGTGGTTCACTCTGTCTTTGGTTTAGTTGTTGTTTTTTTGGTTCGCGTTCTGATCAGTACTCCATCAGGGATTGAAGTCCTGCGCAGTGCGGATTTATAGTCCGTGCTCTGGCCGCCGGTGTTCCAGTGAAGCTCGGATTTGTGGTCTATTTTAGGGCCTGCCGTTCCTGCTGTTTTACTACGCTAGGATGGGTAGCCCTGCTCCATTGAACTTGGGGCTGGCTATTCGTCTGGGTGGGGTGTGAGAAGGGCACGCTTAATGCTATTTGCCGGCCGCGCTTTGCTGGTTGGCTGGGGCGCCAGGGGCGTTTGTGCCTGTGTTTTTTCATCTATGCTGTGGGCGGGTGTTGTGGCCAGGTGTGTGCTAGGACGGTCTCCGTGTGAGCCGGTCGCTCTCGGCAGGCACCGTCATTGGTTCACACCATGTTATTAAGGTGATCTGCCATTTACGTCTGGGGAACTTACGCCTTTTTTAGTGGTTAGTTTCTCGAGCGCGCATCCGGATTTTTGGTGCGGTGTGGTGCGGTGGCTGGTTCTTGTTAGCGGTCTTCTGCTCCGTCGATAGATCATGAGTTGGGTTGTGAGTTAGGATAGCCCTGGCCCTCCGGCGATTATTAATCTAGGTGATTAGCGTGTTGTTTAGGCCGCTCGGTGTTTCAGGTTCAGCTTTTCTTATGACGTGCACGGGGGTCTCGTGGTCTGCGTTATTAAACACGTGTTTTTTATTGTGTTCGTACGATTTGGGGAAACGCCTGCCTTACTTTTACGTATTGCAGCGGTGCTAATGTGGGACGTTAATAATGTGCGAGTGTTTACGGGTGTGGCGCACTAGCGGGATGTGGGACCAGGGTTCCAGGCAGCTCGAGGCTCGGTTTGAGTTTACTAGGGGTTCTCGAGTGCCGGAGCCTGTATAGGGTCTATTGGTATGATGAAGTGTGGTTCGCTTATCCACCTTTCTTCGTGCGCGTGGAGTTAGTGTCCACTCTCGCAGCTTTGGTGAGTGGGTATGGTGCTTCTTGTTGGGCTCGCTGGCTTGCGCGCTTCTTTGCGAATATATCTTATTAATAATGGGGGTCGACCATCTTGGCTTTCACTTTTCACCGCCTACTATCGAGTGCGAGGGTCCATCTTCTCATTCGTTTTCCCTGCCACGCTTTGACGCGGTCGGTCGTTGGTGAACTCTATGTGGCTGGGGAGGGGCGTGTGCTGTCGCCTGGCTTTCTCTGGCACACGTGTCATTTTTGCGGCGTGTGCGTAACAGCGGTTTTGAGCTCGGGTGCAGGCTCATACGACCTGAGTTAATGTTGGTGTACACGCTTAAGAGGGGTGGGGGGACCGCGCTTAAATCTGTGCCTGGCCAGCCGTGTAATAGCAGGAGGTGCCGTGGGGTGAGGCGCAGGCTGGTTAGTAGTGGACGCTGGGTGTCTTTCTAGCTTGCTGCCTGTATATGTGGTTCCTGGCATTGTGCCTTCCTTGGCTCTGTTTGTGCTTGTGGCATGTATTGGGGGCGCAGTGTCATCCTCGGACTGCTCTGCGTTGATCACTGGGCGTGGTGTGATGCTGCGGCGTGTTTCTCCGCAGTTCGCCTTCTTGCCGAACGGGGGCATTTGAGAGTGCTTCCCCTCCAAATTATGCTACGGGTGGCGGTTGACGCTCCCGGCCTAGCTCGGACCTTTCGGGCGCGGTCTCTCTCAGTGCCCCGCTCGTTTGCGTCTCTCTGCTGCAGATTTAACTTATTTTTTTGTACTGATAGTGTGAGGATTCGGTGCGGGCTGTCTCACTGCGCACGTCTTCTTTCTTTCTCTCTCTGTGTTAGTGGCTTTTCCCCGACATTTTCGCTGTGTTGGTTTTTGTGCTAGTCTGAGCTCCTTGGTCCGTTCTACCGGGCGGGTTGTTTTGGTGTGGCGATTCAAATTTCTCTTTATGGGGCAGGGGCGTGTCCGCCTGTCGCCGAGAATGTGGGGTGACCATTTGTTCGCCGTCGATTTGAATGTTGAGTTTTTTGGGTGTGCAGGCCCGGGCAGGAGAGGTGACGGGGGGGAGTTTGGGGGCTTGGGCCAGTAGACGTGTTTGGCTCCTTTCGCGCAGTTCGGTAGCGTCCGGTGGCCTCCTCCCGCGTTTTCCCAGCAGCGGTTTCTGTGTGCTGCTTTCCTGTCCAGTACTGCTTCCCTGCAGGTATTTCCGTGTGCGGCTTTTTTACAGCGTTATGTTTTGATCCGCTGGCGTCGCTCTGCTACTGCTCTGCTTGCCCGAGTCCGCTGCAGAGCTCGCCGTCGCCCGATGCGACAACGCTGCGGGAGCCCGCGCAGGGCCGGGGGGGCACTGTCTGGGAAATCGTGTGCTGAACCAGAGTGTGCATTTAGGGAATACCGAGGAATAGAACCCGGGATTTTGGTGGAATCGTGGGGCCTGGGGGTAGGCTGGGTGAATTGAGTGGCGCTGGGGATGGGGCTAAGCAGGGGGGGTCGCGTGCGGGGGTGTCGGCCGCGGTTTGCGCGGCTGGTTTCCGCTCCCGCCTCTTGCGTGGGCTGGTGGTGAAGTGTAGATGACTGACTTCTCCGTGTAGCTTCTAGAGAGGCACGCCGTGCTGGGCGATGTAAGGCCCAGTCCGGGGGTAGGGGGTCTATGCTAGGGGTGTCGCTGGGGGTGCCTGGCTCCCCCTCCAAACCTTCTGTTCTGTTTTTATGCCCAAGTTTCTGGCTTTTCAAATACCTTTTATTGGTCTTTGTCTGTTATATTGGTAAGGTTTGTTTTCTTGCCGTGTGTCTCAGCCATAGCTGGTGCGCCCCCTGTGGGGTGAGAGGAACTTTCATTGCGTTGTTGTGCGGGGAGCACGGGGCGCTGGAGGAGAGGGGGGTGGGTCGGGGGGTTCACGAGCTGGTTGCCAGGGGCCTCCCTCCCTTCAAACCCCCAGCCTCGCAGCCCCGTGAGGTGTTGCCGCGGGTCCTGGAGATTTCCGCGGTCCGGAGAGGCTTGCTTGCCTAATGCACCATATGCTTGCGACCGTTCCGGTCCTCTGCTGGCCTCAAATCTCTCATCCTGTGCAGTTTCATAGAGGGTTGCCGGTGACTATGTTAAAGGCGGTTCCTCGCCCCCCCGCACATTTGACTGTGTTACGCGGTGTCCTGGGCGGCTTTTGGTCTCTTTTTGTGCTTTCGTTGGCGGTTCCCTCCCAGTCTGTCACTGTTCGCCTTACTCGCCCTCATTCGGGGTCTGCGCTGTGCTGTGCTCACGTGTCCAAACACTGCACCATCACATACACCATGTTCGGAGTGGGAGCGCGGCTTGCGGCCCTCTGCAACTCTGTCCGCGCAGCCGATGGCTCGTGGTGTGTTGAGGAAGGGCTTTCCTCATTCTGTGTGCCCTTTTAGCTTATTTCTTTGCAGTCTTTCTTTTTTACGATTACATTGTCTCACATTCTTGGGTTTGTGAAATTTTCGGGAGGCGGGGGCGTTGGTATATTGATACGATTCGTCGGGTGGTAACTGCGAGAGGGGGGTTGGGTTTGCCGCCCGTCTACTCTGGTGTGCTCGGGGCGAGCGCATGCTAAGCTTTTGTGCTAGATGTTACAGCTTATGCACTAGTATTAACAAGGGGTAAATTGTATATATGGCTTACTTTACATAGCTCTTCTCAGCTGTCCTACTGCCTGCGTGGGTGCGTCCTCCTCCCGCGCGGCCTCGAAGCCGGTGCTGAGGGCGTTTTTTAGGCAGTGGGCGTTATTCCTTGGGGCAGAGATTGGTTGGATCCTTCGCGACCGCGTCTGTTCCCTTCTCCTTTTATATTGTTATTGGTAGGTGTGTATGGAGAAATTTTGTGGTGTTTTTCGACTGAAGGTGCGGTGCCAAGGGTCCTGGTGTTTCCTATATCGTTCATGGAAGGCGTGTCGACCTCCAAAAAATGGGGCATGGGCCCGTGCGTGGAGGCTGTCTGATGCTTGGCCTTCTGGGTGTATACCCTCCCTGGGGCCTTAGAAGTTCCCGGGAGTGAAATTTTGCGTGTGTGACGCCTGTGTGCAGAACACTACTACTCTTTATTGCGAGGGCGTGTCTCCCTATCAGGTATATCTAGCACCTTTTCTTTGTTTATAAAAAAAAGAACAAAAATGAATTATTGAAATATTTTCAGGAATATTTGGGGGGGAAGAAACAGAGGGTTGGAGGTTTTGCTGTGGTGCAGTCGCTGCGCGCACTATGCTGCGTCTGCTGTTATTGTCCTTACAGTCGTGGTTGTTGGCCGTCTATTGTCATCCGTCTCTCTGCGTTTGTTTTGTAATAGGCCGCCAGACTCTATTGCGTGTTATCTTGTCGGTGTCGCACTCGACCCAGGTTTGTTCTGTCTCTTCTCCTTCTTGGCCAAAGCCCCCAGGCGCTTCGGGTCCCCTCCGAAGGCCTTCTTCAGGTGGGGCTAGACTTCCCACTATTTTTTGGGTCCAAGACTTCTCGGTTGGTGTTGACATCTTTTTTGCCCTGCCCGTCCCCACTTGTTTGTCATGTTTATTAGTTGTGTTTGATTTCGGCTGTATTTGCATTTATTTTCTATTTGGTCTTTGTCTAACGGTTTTTGTTGGTTGAATCTGTATTCTGTGTTTTAATTTTTCAGCGCTTTTTTTTTTTCTGGTGTGTTTGTCGGGTGTAGGGGTGGTGGGGTTTGTGGCTTCTCTACCTGTGTTGCTCCGAGGGTTTTGGGGGTCCTTCCAGCGGGCTGACGGGGGGTTCCTGCCGGCGGAGGGTGTCAATAACCACGGCTTCTTATTTGGCCTCCCTGAGGTTGGACGCCGGCGATGTCCAGCTTGGTGTGCCGCTCTACCGCAACTCCTGTCTCTGTGTAGATTTATTTTTTTTTTTCTCTTGCTCGGGTGGTGAGCCGTCTTCATGTGACCCTGACGACAGAGTAGGCGGATATTTAAAAATTCACCTATCTCAATATCTCGACGATATTTTGGGTGGGGTCTTGCCCTCCTAACAACAATAACAACCATCGGTGACTCCTTTCTCCTAGCAGTAGAGTAAACTGCCCTTCCCGCAATAAATAAATTCAGATTTTATGAAGGAATGTGTCGTATGCGCCATACCTTTCTAAAAACTGTCATGCATGATCTGAGAAGGCTGTATCCACCAAGGCCCTGACACAATTTATAGGTAAGGGTTCTTGGGGTCATTTTTGGGGTTTACCGATCAATGTATATCATAGGTTCAATTTAATTAATTTTTAATTTTTAAATTAATGGCCCTTTAAATTGCAATATTCAGTTGGCGATGTTGTTTTTCGGTGTTTCTCTGTGAAGAGCTTTTGGCAGTGCAGTTTTGTGTTGCCGAGTCTACTATATCTGAGTTATTTATATGTTCTATTTTGTTTATTACAATATATTGATCGCACTACCATATGGGCCCTCACTTTGAAAAAAACGCGACTTTAGCATTAGGGGGTTCTAACTCTTTTTTTAAGTGCTCTCTCAAGAAGCAATGTAATTTTCGTATGACCATTTAGATTTTGAGGGTGTAATTAGAGATTAATATGCAGAGGGCCTGAACCGAAAATAACCTCAATGAGTGTAAAAAATCCGCTACATCGAGCCGTGCTGACCCAAATCTCTTGTCCAACATGTCCTATGGGTGAATTTTTTGGTCAATTTGTTGTTGCGTGTTAGGTTCCTTTTGCTATGTTTTTTGTGGGCCCGTCACCTTGAGCTATAGTCCTCCTAAAGCTCATGCCGACTTTGGCTTCAGAGGTTATTGATGGGTGCCAGTTAGCGGGCAGGGCTTTTTTGATGTGGTTTCAGGTTACTTTTCAAGTGTCGAGTCAGGTTCTTTTGTTTCTTGAGGGGACTTTCTCCATATCTCACCTTGCCGTCATGCAGTCACCTCCACAACGCACGACAAGGGCCCCAGTTTTCGGAGCATTTGGAGGAGGTGTGTTAGGGGGCATCACGCGTTCTTTCTGGTTGTATGTAGGGCCACGGTTTTTGTTATGCCAGGTCCTTAGCGTGGTGGAGGTGGTGAGCACGGGCTACTTATGGTGTTGGTGGGCGGACTGGTGTTTGAAGCTGGACTGTTTGCAGATATGCTGCACCCTGGTTATGGCCTTCGAGTTGAGGTATTAGTAAGTTGGTGTAGGTGCTTTTCGTGCGGCGCTTTTTTTGGCGGAGTGTCGTTGGTCTGGTTGGTGGGATCGTTCCTTTTCTGGCTGCTGGGCGTCTGTCGTTGTGATTCCGTTTTTGTCTGGCCGCTTGGGTGCGGTTTTGTTGTGTTTATTTGGGTTCTTAGGTAACATTACTTGTTCGGGAAGCGTTTGACCCGGATCGTCTGGGCCCGTTCTGGGCAATGGTTGTGGTTGTCTTTCCGCGCTGAGGTTGTTTATGTTTTTGGTTGTTTGTTTTGGTGGCTGTTTTTGATGTGGTTTTGGTGTGGTGTGATAATTTTTGTTTTGTTTTGTGTTTTGTCGCTTCTTCTGCCAGTGAGGTATGGTAATTGCTATCTGGTTTGTTTTTTGTATGAGTGGGGGCTTTTTGAGGCGCCGCCGGGTTGCTTTGTGGATGTATAGGGGTGGGTGTTTGGGGGGTGGTCCGGGTGGGTCGTTTGTCGTTAGTGTGGGTTCATGTGGCTTCGCTCGCTTCTCGAGGCCGGGTCGTGTTTTTATGTTTTTTTGATTCGGTTTTTGTGGGGCTTGGTTTTGCATGGGTTTGTTTGTGTTTTCTGGGTGGGGGGTGTTTTTTTTTTGGTGCTTGGATTGGAAGGTTGTCGTTTTGTGGCTTGCTGGGGTTGGTGCTTTGTGTGCAGTGTGTTTTTTCGTGGGGTTCTGGTTGTTTGTTGGTGCGTCTTGCTGTTGCTGTGCCTCCTTGTTTTTTAAAACGAAAAAGCAGGCGCCTGCAGCAGCTGGATGTTTTAGGGGTTAGGGCAGGTTTGGGGTCGCAGGTTTGGGGTCTCACTCTGCAGGCACCCGCTGCAGCAGCTGGATGTTTAGGGGTTTGTGGGCATAGGTTTAGGTCAAGTTTGGGGCTGGTACATGATGGCAGTCCCGAGCAGCTGGATGTTTTGGGAGTTTCAGGGGCAGGTTTGGGGTCTCACCTGCAGCACCCCTGCAGGCAGCCGCATGTTTTTTTTGGGGGTTTATGTGGGCAGTTTTACGGGGCAGGATTTGGGGCTGTACCTGGCACAAGTACCGCTGCAGTCACCCACGCAGCAAGCCCGGATGTTTTGGGAGTTTAGGGGCAGGTTTGGGGGTCAGGTTTGGGGTCTCACCTGCGAAGCATCCCTGCAGTATGCCAGGATTTTTTGGGGTTTGTGGGCAGTTTATAAGGGTCAGTTTGGGGGCATCACCTGAGCACCCCGCAGCGCCGGATTGTATTTGGGGTGTTCGAGATGGGCAGTTATTGTAGGGGCAAGGTTTAGGGTCGTTTTTAGGAGGGTGAGATTTCTGGGCGTCTCACCTGCAGAAACCCAGCAAGCAGCCGGATGTTTGGGGTTTAGGGTCAGGTTTTGAGGGGCTCACTGCAGCACCCACCCCGCAGCGCCGGATGTACACGCGCGCCACAGCAGCGTGTCCCGCCTGTGTTATGGGTCCAGGCGGATCCGTGGCACCAGCGGCAACCAAGAGTGAGCGCAGCTGCGAGAAAGCCTACTGTTGAGGTTCGGATCTGCGGGGCGACACAACAAAGGGAACCCGGTCAGAAGAACGCACCGAAGGACCCGGTCAGAGACGCAGCCCAAAAGGGACCCGGTCAAGAGACCTCAAAGGTGACCCCGGTCAGAGACAAAACCAATAAAGAGGGAATCGGTTAGAGATCCCAAAGGAGACGCCGTCAGAGACACCCAAAAGGCAATTCAGGTAGAGATCCCAAAGGGTAAACAGGTTAGAGACACCCCAAAAGGCTCCAAAGGACCCACCATTATGAGGACTCCAAGGATACACTACCCAAAGACCCCGTTAAGACACCCCAAAGGGACCACCCAAAGACCCCCGTTAGAGACCAGTAAACCAAAAAGGGACTTTCCGGTTAGAGACCCCAAAAAGGGACCCCCAGAGATACCCACATTAGGGACGCAGTAACCAGAGGAAACGGTATCAGAGACCGACCAAAGGACCCAAAAAGGGTCCCAAAGGACCGCCATTAGACACCAACCCAAAAGGGACCCGCAAGGATCCTGTTTACAGACCGCAAAAAGGGACCCCCCAGAGACCCACATTAGAGAGCACCAAAGGACCCGCCAGAGGCCCCCCAGGTTACCGGCCCAAGAGCTCCGAGTTACAGCAGGATCCCCAGGCCCCAAAAAGAGCCCAAACTGGGCTCTCTCAGATGAGAGAGGGACCAAGAAAACGCCCAAGCGTTCAGAGCGGGCTCAAGCAGGATTAAACCAGGCCAAACACATAAAACAAAATCGGGGATCCCATCCTGATTAAATTCCAGCATCAGTCACTGGGGAGTGAACTGCCCCCAAGGATTTTAAAGTGGGTCCCATCAACAGAATCAAACTGGGTTAAACTGGATAACATTTAAAAACGGGGAGATTAAACATGGGCTCACCCGGGCTGAAGACGTAGACTCCCCCACAATTAAAGCTGAGAGCTCAGAATTAAACTGGAGAGAGAACCCCAGACTGAAACGCGACCCTACACAAGAATTAAACAAGGCCCTCCTAAAACCACACCTGGGCCTAACCCAGGATATAAACCCACCCCCAATAAGCAGAGGACCCCCACCGTGGCACTGCGGGTGGTGTCCCCAAATGTGACCCGCCACCGCTCGGGCTGTGCTTTGGGGCTCAGCGCAAGATTTGGGGTTCTTTGGGGTTAGGGGTTTTTGGGTTCAGCGGGGTCATGGGGTTAGGGGTCAGTGGGTTTGGGGATTTGGGGTTTTGGGGTACTTGGGGTTCAGCGGTTTTTCGGGGTTTTTGGGGATTCAGCAGGGTTTAAGGTTTTTGGGATTCAGCAGGGTTTTAAAGGGTTTGGGGTTATTGGGTATACAGCGGTTTCCGGGTTCTCAGACCCGCTTCCCTCTCCTTGGCGTTGGCCGCCTGCCGCCGCTCCAATCCAGCACCTCGGCCGGGTCCCCGGTGGGTTCGTAGCCGCGTCGGGCCGCGGCGCAGGCGGACGTATGGGGGAGCGAGGCTGGGGCAAAAAAAAAAAAAGGGGCCCGAAGCGCTGCTTGCAAGGAGCTGCCCACACAGCAGCCTCGGGGGGGCGGCGTGGGCTGCGCGCCCTCCGGGGGCATCCAAGGTGCTAGCGGACCGCAATACCGGGGGCTAGCGGACCTTCCCGGGGGCTCCAATAGGCTTCAAAACGAAGGCCTCTGTGGGCTCCGGCGACCCCGAGGGTTCTCCAAGGTCTTTGAGATAATGAGGGCTCCAGGGACCCCGCGAGGATCTGGGTCCCTTGAGGGCCCGGACACTGAGGGACTATAGAGACCACCCGAGAGCTCCAGGAACCCCCAAGACCCAGAAAGGCTCCGATATGGCTTCGGGAACCACCCTGAGGGCTGTGAAGACCCCTGAGGAGGCTTTCCAGGACCCCGCGCCACCCCAGACTCATGTCCGGGCTAAATCCCGCCAATCCCCAAAAACAGGGACCATACGGCCACCCCAACTGAAGCTCACTTCTCAAAAAGGGGTGAAATTTGGGGAAAAAAAGGGAGCACAGCTTAAATACCCAAAACTGGGGCTAACGAAGCAACAGGTGGTGTATCCAGAGTACTGGGCCGGGAATACCGCATCTCGGGGCTGGTGCCTATGGGTCCCCCCACCCACTGTCACTGGCTTGGACCCCCAAAATCCTGACTCCCTGGTAATATATTTCCCCCGCCAAGTGCTACAACCAAAATGCCTTGAAGTTCAAATGTCGACTAGTGCCTGCAGTTTGACCTCATTCAGCAGAACCAACACAAAAATCCTGATACCATGCTCGGTGCCTCAGTTTTCCCCCATTCACCAACTGCAAATCTATCTGCTTCCTGTGACACAACCTTCAGTTTCCAGCCCATTCACCACCCTTGAAAAACACAAAAACCAAAATCCTGATCCCTGGTACCT